>JAMXBB010000001.1:121489257-121678172 GCA_024138015.1 Lumnitzera littorea | reverse complement strand
AAAAAAAAAAAAAAGGCAGCAAATGTGATTTTGATCAGAAATCGGACCGCCAGCCCTCTAAACCGTTACGATTGGTTGAATAGAAAAGCAAGCTGCGAACAAATCCTATTCACATTTTTCCCTCGTCTCCCAACTTTTGGGAATCATTAGAGGCCTAGAGCATATAGAACTATATCTCCATGGTATTATTCCAAACAAGAATACTTTCCGTGCGGTGCTCTGTGTACGACGTGCAGAAGAACTGCGAGTAATTATATATAAATAAACGATACCCGCTTTTAAAGCCTCCTGTCCAATATGATTGAAGTTTAAGTTATCATTATGGACCAATGTGGATAAAGAGATAATTTAATGAATTTTATAAAAGTTATATTTTTATAAAATTTTGAGAATATTGGTAACTTAAATATAAGATTGAGATATAAATATAATAGTTGATAAATATTAAAAATTATAAATATAATCTTCCCAAAATATAAAATTATATTAAAAATTTTTTTAAAAATAATTATTTTTATAAAACAATTATTATTTCATTTTCCTCCTTCCATTCAGGAAAACGAACTATGAACTGCAGTGAATTTCATGCGTCATGAACTGATTTCGTTTCCAACATTTCCAGCTTGCTAGGAATATTTCTGTACGGGGAATTGGGCAACTTCTCCTGTTCCATCTATTATTTTGATGGTCTCCGTTAACGTTATTACATAACTATAACTATGTTCTTCTTAACTAGTTAGCTTGCTCAGGCGGATGCTGTGGATTATTGAGGCCATATCTCGTTAGAACGTTTCCACCGACTTTTCTACAAGTGAAAAGATAGCTACTTCTTCTCTTCCACTACTACTATCTCCTATTCCATTACGCTTCTCTTTGATGAATCGAATGGAATTTGATTTACAAGTAGCGTTCTTGTTTGGTTTTGGTTTTGGTTTTGGTTTTGTTTTGTTTTCCCGTTCAGTTGGACTGTTTAGGATCGGTCGACGGTGGATGAGAGCTTATTATCTCTGTCCGTATCCTGCTATCAACGAGAGAGAAAAGTATTTTGTACAGGCGAAGGAAAAATGAGAAGGGAAACGGTGTCTGTTCTATTGATTTTGTAGTATTTATACGGTCCATCAAATGCACAGCCGTACTACTGTCTAACTTGTAACTAACTTCTAGAGATACACGTGTAAAATAACAAACGAAAGATAAACAGTAAAAGTAGAAATATAATATTCACAGTGGATGGAGAAGGAAGGTGGTGGTGGGGGTTGGTGGCGGTGTTAAGTCTCGGGGTTTCACTCCACGACTTCATCGGAGAAGGTAGAGAGGATAACGGGACGACGGTAACGCGAATCCCTTTCGGTTCGTGGGCCAATCAAATCAAAGCGCTCCTCCGGTCGGTTCTTATTTCTTAATCTTCTCTCACTGTTTTATCATTTTGTGCCGATTTTTGTGTTTGTCACCTTCTTCGATGGTTGTCATTAACAATAGTGTTTTGTCCTGTTGCATTTGCATGAAGTAGGTTTGTCACGTCGTATCTAGGGCATCTCAAGGGTGGATATGAATGTTGGAAAGCTGAATATCAAATTGTGTAAATTATAGCAATTGCATACACTCAGAAACTCTAAAATAGCCGACTAAAACCCACTCTATTATAAAATTTCTGCCATGAGGCAGTACCAAGTAAATCTCATATGTAAATGTACAATTGTAATTATTTTTTAAGGTCAATGCAGCACCTAGTTTGACTCTTGTTAATTGCTGAAATATGAAACTAGTCAAGAGAACCCTAAGACTGATGATGAACCAACCCTAAAAAATAATTAGATTGATATATTTGTATAAAAGATGTAGATACTGGCTAAGTATTGCAATTTTTTTTTTTTTTAATTTTTTTTGAACTAACATGAAATGTATTAATAAAGGAGAAATCATACATCAGGTGGTCCTGAAAACCAATCAACAAACATAAGACTGACTAAACTGGATGGGGGTCTAAGTGCCCAAAAACTATCGCAAATCCCATTTTTAGCTTGATTTGCTACCCACTGAGCATATTGATTTGCTTCTCTATGGACAAAAGAAAAATTACATGACAGAAAATTAGTCTTTAAACATAGAATATCTTGAATGATTCCCCTAGTTCTCCACGAACTAGCTGCTGGATCCCGTAAAGATTGCACCACTAAAAGGGAATCACTCTCAACCTCTACTTTTTGCCATCCTCTTTCAACCGCTATTTTCAGTCCTTCCTCAATGGCTAGAGCTTCATTCACTTCACAGTGGACAGAGTTAACTGGAAGTGCAGTAGCTTGAAGGAGATGTCCTGTGGAATTCCTGCAAATAATACCCAAACTACCTCCGGCGCCTTCCATATTGACAGCTGCGTTGCAATTTATTTTGACAGATTCTGCTGTTGTAGCCGTCCAAAACCTGCTGTTCAAGTGCCAAGTAGATGTTGCTGCAGATGAGACGTCTGGATGGTCAGCAGGCGTGTTTGACAATGGGTCTTCCTGTACAATGATGCCCTAAGCTCCTGCATAATCCCCTGAATGCAATTAGATGGATTAGGACTCAGGTTATTAAATACGCAGAAATTCCTATGTCGCCATAGATGCCAAATAGTAATTGCTGCTGCGGACAAGAAATCTTTTGTGCTTGAGAAAGTTTGGTTGTGATCCATGACAGCATCCTGCAACCACATGTCCACGCCATCCATCTCAATGCTGTCACTGTGAATATAAAGATTGCATGCAAAACTGCTGTAACCCATTGACAATGGAAGACCTGATGCTGAGGATCTTCAATCTCTTCACAGAAAGTACACAGTGCATTATTTCGGATATTCCTGCAGAACAGATTGAGGTTAGTAGCTAATGCATTGGTACATAACTTCCAAAGAAAGTGTTTATGTTTCGATTGACATTTGAGGGACCAAATAATCTTCCAAACTGCAGAGTTTACTACACGAGAAGATGAAGCTCCCCTCAGATCGTGACTTAAATGTCCAGTCACAATACTATGATAAGAGCTTCGCACAGTATATAACCTACTTCTTTGGTGAGGCCAAACTAATCTATCATGTTGTTTAGAAGTGCTAATTGGAATACTACATGTTGTCTCAAAATTCTTGCCAATAATTGTTTGAGCTCTGCATGTATAATGTCTGCAAAATAATACACAATAAGAGAACACTAGGAGGTTGTCCGGCATGACCATTCCGATATTTAAGTTAGCAATGAGCTCTTGAGAGTATAGAATACTTAATAGAGAGTTTTATCGTTGAGTGGTGACTTGGTATTTATGGTGGAGTAAAGTTGGCAGTTGGAAGTTGGTTGGTGGGAGAGATTTTCTCCCACAAGTGTAGAAAAGTAGAGTTGTTATACCCGATGTGTTCCATTTATCAAGGACGTGGCTGTTTCATCCCTATTTTATGTATTCTATCCGTTGTAAGGCTTATTGGGCTTGGTCCGTATAGGCTGAGGGCTTAAGTCTTAGGCCTTCGGAAGTGAGCCTTAAGGTACAAGACATGTTGGATATGGTCGGGCTTAAGAGGCCTATATCCAAAATACCCTATCAACACTATATATTGCATGCCTCTCCTCCTCTGTAAGTAGATGACTAACAGAAGAAAGATTCTACTCATCAATACTCCCATCAATGACATCAGTAACCTTCAACTGAAGTAACACAGGATCAAGAGCTCTATCATGTAAAAGTGTAATTAGGCAAAGATGGGATCCAAGGATCCTTTCAGAACCGAATAGTATGACCACTACCAACTCTCCACAGTAAGTGCTCAGCTATAGCATCTCTACCCACTAGGATACTCTACCAACCCTAGGATGCCCTTCCTCCTTTCCTACAACTTAAGAATTCTTCATATGGGCATAATTTCCCAAATAGATCTTCAACATTAGTGGTTGTATAGTTGCCTTTTAGATTCAAAATATTCAAATATGTGGAATCTTAGTTTTTATAAAAGTTTCCATTATTTTTCATAAAACTTTTCATTGATGAAAATCTACATTTGTTTGTTTTGGTTATCGTGTGAATATGCAGCACTAAAAAAATAGAAGAAAAAATAGGCTAAAATTTTTCACGTAATTAGTAAAGAAAATACAACAGAGTATCTTAAATTTATCTCATTGTTTTCATTTTATTTCTTTTACTGTTTGAGTGCACCTTTTAAGTCTCAAATAATGAAAACTCTTCATATTGTTGCTTTTGTCCAAATAGGACAAACATTGACATGGAGAGCATGTGGGTCAACGAAACAATAATATAAGGATGTCCATAATAGTGGACTTGGACAAAAGCACCAATACAACAATTCTTAGTGTTTTTGTGTACTCGGGCATAGAGTTAAAAAATGAAAAATTACTACAAGCTCAAGTATCTCAATTGATTTGTACTTTTTAGGAACTTGGAATGACATCGCATTTTGCTAATTCTAAGAAATGGAATGGACTTAACATGTTACTGTAATTAGACCCTTTCATCTCTTATCAACTTTTTGTAATAATTTATAAGAAATAACATTAGTGTGGGAGTCCTACTGAACCAGAGTAGGCCATATTGTTATGTTGGTAATATAAGAGAGTGTCATTTATGAGGAGAGGCTTGTCTGGAGAAAGGAAGTATGCTGTATGTTGCTGGAAGTTACTGTTATGATTTGGTAGATAAAGTATAGTTCAGGAATGTATCGAAGGAAAGAGGACATTCAATTTGGTGGAACTTCCAAAAGGAGAAACTTGACTCATTCTAATGCCACGAGATGAAAAAATAATGTTGTGAATATGCAGAAACTTATCCTTCTATAGATGCTAAATACATGATCTTTATTTTTATGTTCATGCAGTTGTTATTTATTCCTGTGAGAATTCCGAAAAAAATACATTGTAGAGACCTTGAAACGTTTGTTGGCATATTGATATCATCCAGCTCTCATTTATGTTTAATTTTATTACTTGGGGAAGTTTGTGTAGAACCTTTTGTCTGTCATTCAGGCATCATGAAGTGCTGCTGTGAGATTGATATTATTGTATATACACGACATTACAAAACTTAGACAAGTAATGTGTTTGCTTGCAGCCTATCTAGGACCCCATGGTCAAATTCGATCCACAGGTTTTCAATTGTCCTGGTGACAACATATATAAGGACATGAGACATCCTTTCAAGATATCTGGAAAGGAGAGAACTGTTGGTCCATGGAAGAATGTTCCAAGATTTGTTCCTGCCTCCGTGAGGGAGATGGAGTCCAGATACAAGAAAGCTAAGAGCAATCCTGGTTATGCACATCTCAAGGAGACTTCTAAGGTTCCTAACTAGAAAGCCCCTTCCTCCTAGAAGACTGTGCCACCAATCCAGTACCTTTGTTCACACAGTGCGGAAACATGTCCAGATATCTAGAAAAATATCTGGTCTAATTTGGTGGTACATGTGCCGGTTATTGGTACATGCAATGACCATGATTATGGATTGAACGTTGCTGGCAAAGAATTTCGTGGAAAAGTCACAAACAAAAAGCTTATGCTTGATTTCTTAGATGAACCTCAAGATAGTCCAAGGTGAGTGCATTATACAATTTTTTCTCTATTTCCTTGAGCTGCTGTGTTGACATCACAATTAGTTTGCCAGTTCACGTTCATCTTAGTTCTTAATTTTTGATTGCATAGAATCAAAGTCAACCCACTTAATAACTACACCCGATCTTTACTATCCATGTTGCTTCTATTGGATGCAAGATATAAATTCTCAAGGTAATTTTGCATTGTAGGCACAAGCAAGAGGGGATGTATGCATTGTATACATTTGGCCTGATGGGTAAGCAAGTAAAGGTATCATATCTATGTAGGTTCTGGAGCTTATCCATTATTTATATAGTAAATTGTTGGTTTTTTATGGTATCCTGTGCATGCTTTTCTGATGATTGCAAGAGGTTTAGTTCCTTTAGTGTCAATGGTAAATATTTAGTAAATTTTGGCTTAGTATGTTTCTATAGTTCCTGTGGAAGCTAATCTACCACTAATATTTTAATGGGATCAATTATACACCATTTTTAACAATGATTTATAGCAGACTCTAATGAAGATCACTTTTTAATTCCTTTGGTGAAAAAGCAATTACCATGCTCGTCTTTTGTTTATTATTGATATGATGTCTGTTGACAATCCAAGAACTCAGACTAGCTTTGAGGCTTGGATTGGTTTCAGACTTGGAGTCAAGCAACCCCCATCCTTCTATCACTTTAAGTTAATTTTCTTTTGGGAAGTTTAGAGAAGTTTATCCAAATAGCATGTCACAAACTCACGTAGAGGCAAAATCACGTTAAATAAACCAGGACTTTGTGTTAAATATCGACTAAAGTATAAATACTAAATCATACTTATATCTACAAGTTTAAGCATTTCAGTGCCTTGGCTATGACATCAAGTTTAATGTGGTATTGGCTCCTAAAGTCGGCTCTCAGCATTGCCATTTGCCTTCTCATTCAGTCATTTTCATGTAGTGGCCTAATCAATTGAATACCGCACACATGAGGAGTAGTGGAATAAGAATGGTAAAAATATTTACAGACTTAAAATTTTAAGCTGATTTCTTATTGATTCAAATCTAAAACCTGCCCATGGCCAAAAAAGATCTAAAACCTGTCGTACTGCAGATTTAAGAATGTTCAATTGGTGCAAGTTTTTTGGTTTGGGAATGGAGAAAGGAATTCCACCTGCTGCTTGCCCTTAGGTTTTATTCTTTTGAATCTGCCCATTGAGGAAAACTTTTATCAAGTTAGGGAATTTTGCTAATTGCTGTTACTGTCAATTCCTGATATAGCACTTGAGAATGCATTGATGCTATTCATTTGGCATTTTTATCAAGCAATACAAATATTCATCTTCTTGCCACTTGATGCAATTCTGTCACTTTTTCAAAACATGGCATCTATAGTTTCTGCTTAAGTTTCTTGTGATCCATAGCCATGTATCTGCGTGATTCATGATCATTTATTAAAGCTGCTTACTTCTCTTTAAAGGAAAAATCTATATGTATTAGTAATTCTGAGTGAATATGCTTCTCAGGTTACCCTCTTAGATACTAGATATCACAGGGATCCTTTGTAGGCTGATGGAACTATATTGGGTGCTTCACAGTGGAGATGGCTAGAGAAGGAATTAAAGGGCCCTGCAACGGAGATAACCATAATTGGCTCCTTTATCTAGGTAATTCAGCAAATAACCATTTTAACTCTATCAAATGTATGTCTCGGTTACCAACTATATATGCAAGCCACTTTTTCCCATTATTTATTCTGTGTTCTTCATGTTTCTTCATACCCAAAGTTCAAGTCATATCAAATTTGTCAGCAATCGCGGCCCCTGTATTTTACATGGAGGCTTGGGGACGTATTCCAAGGGAGAGATATCAACTTTTTAGATAGATTTCAGAGAGTAAGTTGACAAAATTTACTATGAAGGTCCTACTTTTATACTAAATTGATGTAAAATCCAAATCTATGCTTATGAAATAACATTTGCATTAATTTCATTACAGAGAAATGGCGTGTTCTTCATAAGTGGCGATGTCCATTTTTGAGAAATATCAAGGCATGATTTTGCTGTTGGTTATCCATTTTATCATATTACTTCAAGTGGCCTTACCCAGTCTGTGGAAGGTGCAACTGCAGTCCCTCCACCTTTGCATTATTTGGTGAAGTTTGCAGCATGGTTTGCACCTAGCACTATGACACTCACAAATCCTAATGCAGATTCAGATCATGTACATTGGGTATGAATGAGTTTATTTCTTTGTGTCCTTTCATTGAAGATTATGCGTGGTCAATTATTAATCTTAATCAATATAAGCCAACCCAATTTTGGAGAGATTGAGATTCACTGGGATGAAACCCCCGTGAAGCTGAAAATGGAGGTGAGAGATTTGGACGGATATCCTGTAACAGGTGTTGATATCCCATTATCACAACTACAAGCACTGGACCAAAACTCTGTCCATGCTATTAGGACTGGAGGATACCAGAGGCACTGCTCCCTGGAAGATTCACTTCCCTGGATTGTCAGATATTGCCTCGCTATTCTCTCTCTCTCTCTCTCTCTTTTTTCTTTTTTTTTTTTTTGTGCTTTTGCTAGTAAGTTTCCCTACAGCCATTCTTTCTTCCTAGTACAAGGGCGTGAATAACTTGAGAAATGTGGTCTTAACTTTGCAACCATCTTCCAATAATTAATGTGCACAAGCACTGTCAGCTACTCGAAGTAATCCTTAAATGCAACAAATCTTATTGAGTATTCTTTGTTCACCCTTTCTCATTGCTGCTACTGAATGTTGCAGTGACCTTAGCTGCATTGGTGGTATGCACTATGATGATTTTGTTGTCCTGCCTGAAGCATCTGCTGAAGCAGAAGTTTGACCAACTATTGAAGGGAATGTCATCGCTTGGCTGCAGCAGAGCCAGTATAAATCAAACTAACTCTGTAATTTATGATGAATGTATGATCTTCAGATTGGTGCTGACAACTTTCCTCTCTAGTGTCTACAAAGTCAACATATAGTGCCTTCATTCATCCATAGTGGGTTTTCTGATGTTATCAGGAGTGGATATATTTGTAATATTGGGTTGATGAAGTTAATAAGTTGTCCCAATACAAATTTTTGTGATATCGCTCCCAGTTAACCAGTTCACTTTCAGTTTTGGGTCCCATAAAATGTGGTAGAGAGGTTTGAGTCCCCTCTTGGCTCTGATTTTGTTTTAAATCTCATGTATACACATGCATACTCATTACTGTTTTTTATATTTTATATATTGAGCTGAAGATAACATTGTTCAACATTTTAAGTCTCTTTCAGTGACTATAATATGATCTGCTGGCTATGCCGTTTACATTTTTGTGGTTTTGGCCTTTTGTTCCTTGTCGTTGGTAATTGGCTAAGAGCATATCCCTTGTTAAAATAAAAAAAAGAAGTGGTATCTTGTTCATTTTTCAATTAATAGAACCACTTGTTGCAGGAAAAAAGACAATATGCAGCTTATAAAACCAAAGTCTACAAAAATAGTTTCCGTTGGAAGGTCCTATAATACCTGCAGAAAGTATGCTCCTTTCATAATGGATTTTATTGCTTGGAGTGGGTGGTAATTCCCTCTCGTATTCACTGCCGACAGGAATCCGACATACAATTATTCATCCAATTATCTTATCGTTATACCTGAGGGCTGAAAAGCTTATATCAGATGTCATCAATGCTCGAGTTGCACTTTATCATCACCATCTTTGTCCTCGGTTTTGTGTTTGTCAAAGTTGTGGGTGTGAATTATTCAATAGCCAAACCTAATTGTCAAGACAGTTGTGGGGGTGTCGGAATTCTTTATCCGTTTGGTATTGGTGAAAACTGTTACAAAAACAAATGATTCGAGATTATTTGTAAAAGCGATTATAACAACTCTTCCTTTCCAGTCTTGAATGCTTATAACCAATTAAAGGTTGCTGACATCTCCTATCATAAGTTGCGTATTATGTATAACTGGACGTTTCCAAGTTGTTATCTTGGGGAGTCCGGAGTGGAACTGAGTATAAGGCACCATGATCCCGGTGGATACAACCCTTTCCTCTTCAGTCACGAGACCAACAGAATGGTTGGGATTGGGTGTAACATCTTTGCTTATGTGAGCAATAATCGTGATCCGAATAGGACAAAGCACACTAATGGATGTGTTGAAAAGCATATCCTACAGCGGAATTGTTTAGGAATAGATTGTTGTTGGGCCAATGCTCCAATAGGCCTAAAATCCATCTATATACGAATCTTGAACATAAATGGGAGCAGTTCTCCTGACACTGGTTCTTGCAGGCGTGCTTTCATCGCAGAGGATGGCTTCCTCAACTTCTCTTCTCATCTTACTGAAGTTCCAATGAGGATGACTTGGGTTATCAACAAATATACATGCAAACAAGAGCGAAGTTTCGACAGGACCAGTCCCAGTAAATCTTGTGGGGATAATGCTCACTGTGTCGGTCATTTTCGAGGACATATCTGCAAGTGTAATAGTGGATTTAGAGGGAACCCATATCTTCCTTCTGGTTGCATAGGTAATGTCTTACTTTTCAAATATCTGTTTTGACGGCCGACCTAATATGCAACTGCAAAATGCTGATGTGAATTAAAAGAAGAACCAATGGGAACAATTTGCCATTCTTTTTTTAAATATGCGGGATCTATCATGTCCTTAGCAACTTCATTGTTTGTTACAGATGTTGATGAGTGCCAAGAAGGAACCTCTAAATATGAAGGTGGTACTTCATGCTACAATACTCCAGGATCTTACTATTGTTATTGCAAATATGGTATTCAACGCAATGGAAGTTGCATCAACGATGTACAGAAAAATCATAAAACTCCAAAGAGCAAGATTGCTGAATTAGGTAGTATATATTAATGTCTACTCTGTGGACCCTGAAAATACCTTAGTTTCTGTCTTGGTTAATTCAAGCTTTTTGGTGTAGGTCTTGCTGTAGGATTGAGCGTGGCAGTTGCCATGGCTGGTACCGTCCTGTGTGTATGGAGACTAAAGAGGAAGAAAGAAAAACAACGAAGAAAGATGTTTTTCAAACGAAATGGCGGTTTACTATTGGAGCTGCAGATTTCTTCCCAACAGGATGCCGTTGTGAAGACTCAAATATTTGGACTAGACGAGTTAGAGAGAGCAACAGACTATTTTAATGAGCGCCGGATGTGCGGGAACGGAGGTTTCGGTGCAGTCTATAAAGGAATGCTGGACGATGGCAGAATCGTGGCTATTAAAAGATCTCACATTGTTCATGAAAAGCAAGTTGCTCAATTTATCAATGAAGTTGTCATTCTTTCAAGGATCAATCATAGGAACATAGTGAAGTTATTAGGTTGTTGCCTCGAAGCAGAAGTCCCTCTGTTGGTATATGAGTTTATAGGTAATGGAACTCTGTCACAGCACCTTCACGACAAAGACAGTGGTCCATCTATTTCCTGGGAAGCTCGAGTGAAAGTTGGTCTAAAGATCGCGTGCGCACTTGCTTATATGCATTCTGCAGCCTGCACTCCTGTAATCCACCGTGATGTCAAGTCAAGCAATATACTCCTAGACGATAATTACAATGCGAAAATCTCGGATTTTGGCATCTCGCGATCTATCCCCATTGAGAAGACTCATGTTACTACAGCATTGCAAGGAACATTTGGATATTTGGATCCCGAGTACTTCCATTCCAACCAATTCACTGACAAAAGTGAACTCCTTACTGGAGAGAGGGCTGTCTCTAAAATGAAAGTTGAGGTGGAGGATAAAAGCTTAGTGCTAAATTTTAAACTCGCTATGAAAGAGGATAAGCTTTTTGATATATTGGACCCTTGTGTTAGACATCAAGGTAGGGAAGAAGAGATACTGGAGTTCGCGAAGTTGGCAAAGAAATGTGTGAAATTAAATGGGAAGAGACGTCCCACCATGAAAGAAGTCGTAGCAGATATTGAAAAGATCATCAAATATATGAAAGAATGGACAATAGCAATGAGGATGATGCTGATTCTTCGAGTTATTCTACGATTCCCTTGATTGGACCGCTTAATCCATTATTTAACCGTTGAAATTTCTATTGTATTAACCTCTATAGCTAATTTGAATAGTCAAATGATGGACTGCACGATTCTTATTGTTGATCCTAAATTAGCATTTGGTTGTCATTCGATTGTGAGTATAAGTTATCAGTAATTTTTGGGGCCAAATCATTCCGGTTTGCCTTCGAGACCAACTATCAATAAGTTTGGACATTGCAACTATTAGTTTACTATCCTTACTCTATTTTTCATTTCATACATGGATATGTGCAGTTGCTTATAATTAAAAGATATTGAAAAATGAACTGAACTTTTCTCTGTCTTTAATATGGTTTTGCAATAATCACTGAGAATATATCTGTACTGTTTTCTACTCGATCTCGCGGTCCTGGTACTTGTTGCCATAAAATAATAGGGAGTTAATATTCTTATATATGGTTGTAACACTATTATTGTTATTCCTCGAATCCAAATGTACGGCCAGTCTGCTGCATGTTGTTAATCGCAAACAGTGTATTTGTACCTTTGGGGCAAATTATTTTCTAAAAAGGGATCTCAAGAAAAATAATTTAGCAAATGCGGTTGCTAGATGGTATTTATAGTTTCTTAAAATACATAATCATGTATTTATTAATTTTATATATTTTTAGTTTTTTCTATTTATTTATATTTAAATATATATATAAGTACTACTTGTTTACTACATCAGCGCTATATATAGATAACTACTGTATTATATATGTTTAATATTATTATAATAGTGATTCATTATTTTAATCACTTATTAAAACGTTGATTCTATATTTAAATTTACTTTTTAAATGTTGATCCCATGTCATGTAAATTTTCCTCGTTAGAATTTCCATCTTATTTTACTTGATGAGTAGATACTAGGCATATCCTAAAGCCTAAAGGTCACAGAGTAGTTCTTGATGTAATTTTACAGAGTATACTCCACATGATAGGATATAGATATAATTTTTGTATTACTCTTTTAAAGAAGATGTTAGTCTTAGTCTTTTAAAAGGAATCTACCATCTTTAAGAAAGGCTGCAAATTATGTAATAGAGTGAATTATTCATTTATGCACGTTTCCTCTATAAAAGGAAAGAAGCAAGGAGTACAAATGGTACCCATAAAAGATGATTTCGATAGAAACTTTTGATAACATTTTATATGCAAATTTGTAATGAGCTATACAGCATATATGTATCTATGTATGTGTATGTGTGTATATAGATATATATCGGCTTTTGCTTATATCTTGTTCAGGTTTCGAGTTTTAAAACTCAACATTTTCAGGTTTGGACCTTTGCGTTCGTGTTTATGCGACAATCCCATTTTCATTTTTTGTTTTTATTATATTCGTGTTTTCAGTTCGGTTTTGTACCTGACCTATAATTTGAAAATTTTCTAATTTTGAATATTATTGATATCGCAGTTATAATTAGTTTAATACTTTGATCATTTTGTAAATTTGAAAGGCGAAAACAATCCATTGATACTCTAGCTCAAGGGATACACTTCTAAAGTTTTGGCTAAGTTGGTTGGAGATGGATCCAGATTTAGGTTAAGTCAGCCTCGGTGGATTTATAGGGTCTAGATTGGATCCTATTAAGTTGGTTGTGATTTATAAACGGGGTCACATGTTTTAGGGCCAGATTGGTCAATGGTGGTGTTGCCTTCAACTTATTGATCCCAAATTACATTTGCTGATCCTTAATCTCTAGAATAAAAATTTATCCAAAATAAAAACATGTCTTTATTTTTCACTACAGTCCAAATTCATATTGAAACATTCAACTATAAGTGATAATCAAATCACATCTCATCCTTCTTTCCCCACCTGATTCTTCTATGGAAAGGACTATCTATTATATATTCCCTATAATGACTCTTATTAGAAGTATATTTAAATACAAATTCAAGCTAGTTTAATTAATAAGTCTGAAATCAATGATACTATTAGCGTTTTTTTTTTTAAAATATTCTTCCATGGCAATAAGGGGACATGGGATCTAAAGGTAAGGAGAGATATCTAAATAGGAGATAATCATGTTGAGGCTTCAACCAAATTTGGTTCTTCAATTTCTTATCTTATTTACCAAATTAAAATCAAACTAAAGACTTTACTTCAAGATCAAGCATAGATTGAGAAATTATTCATGTTTACTTTGCATGGACAAACCTAAAGATTACTTGTAGGGCCTGGTCCCTTTCCTCATTGCTAAGAAGGGTTTTATTGATGAATGTTTTAATAATTTAATTAAGTTTACATAATAAGACTGTATAAAATTCTCAAAACACTTCTCATATATGTTAGAAATAAAATATGAACTTAAATGGATATGTTAACTAGTGTAGTTGACTATTGAGAAATGCTCTTCACATATACAAGTCGTTGGATTTCTTTCCTTTTTTTTTTTTAAACAATGTACTTTATGATATTATCTTAATTTTTCATATTTTCAACAAATAAAATGCCTATAAATGTAAAAGTTAATTATGGGATTTTGTTGTAAAATGGGCCTCACAGGTAAGGTCAATTAAACAAGTACCTATGAATCTAATAAGGGGCAAGCATAGCCTTATATGTTTTGATGGGTTATTAACCATTGGCCTAGTTACTCGCATACACCTCAAAGGCCTTCAATCCCTTACCCGAAGAGTTCTTTCTTATCAAACTACTGTTACACCCCGAAGTTATAGAGTCGCAACAGTCCCGCCGTATAAACCATTCTATGATAATAACTAGCCTCACAGTACCTACCATAGACATGATCTACACAAGGCGTCGACGACTCATCGCTTTGAAGTAAACAATTTAATTAAGTGTTTAGCTAAAGTTATAATAATTATCAAGAATTTTAGGTCAACATACATAATTACATGTACATTCCATAGAACTTCTCAGGAAATTCTATATTAACATAACAGTTCACTAATTTACATAACAACTATCAATCTTTCATTTTTAAGCTATAAAGGAGACTCTAGTTATATATCCACTACTAGGCGAATTGATCCTTACACCCTAGGCTTCAAAAAAAACTAACCTCTAGATAGTTGTAGAGCAGCATAATACTTGAAATATTCAAAAATCAGGACTTGCAAAAGGATTTATATGAGTATGAGCAATTACAGTTCAGTAAGTTGAATTGGAGACTCATGAATGTATACAAACACAAACAAAATTATCAAGCAATTATTTTCATGCAATGCAACAAGCAAATGTCATTATACAACGTAATCCAGTCCGTTGCGAAATTAGAGAAATTTCACCTACTCTAATCTGGGTTGAGGAGTTTTCGTGTTATGTAACAGCTCACAACTAAACTCAGGTTTGTGCAATTAAGACATTGTTCCTCTTAAGACTATCCTTCGAACCAATGCCCTCATCCTCACCGCGACCTCCTCTACTATCACTTAGTTCGGTTAAGGATGAGGAAAAGACTAATTGCTATTCAGCGCTATCTTTATCAAAGGTGTCGGTGTTTGGTTGGAGAATCCTAATGATCCCCTATAGGGTTGCAACGCATGACAATTTAGGTCATTAGAGTCGAATAAGATTAAATTCCATTTAGGGTGTTCAAACAGTTTCACACCAATCTAGTCATAACACAAAATCAATCATAACACAAATTTCTACACGAATTCAGATACTCAAATACATGCATAAACTACTTATAATCACAATCATACAAAATCCTAAGTTTCCGAGTACCATAAAATAGTACTCCAATACAGTAATTAATAACCCAACTTACTTGGAATTCTCAGTCGCCTAATCACTCAATTGTAAGTCGGTTTGTCTCTGGGTATCCTATAATGCAAATATGTCTTTTTAGTGCTTATACTTTAATGATTCATATTCTAAGTTATAATTTAACTTATTTCTCCATATATAACTATTATTTACTAATGATTCATTCTACTTTATTACGGGGTTCGGTTTTTAAATTAAATTCCAGTTTTGACTCTACATTGTCTTTAACTACGGGGAATCCTAAATATGCTCGAATCCTAATGTGAAATTAATCACATTAAGCTCGAGTATTCTAATATCATATTGGGTCTTAATTTAGCGTTCTAAACTATTTGATATACTCTACTCCTAATTGGGATACCGGATTTATTCTTAATGTGAAAAAATCTTACATTTTTTTATACAATTATCTAAAATTAAATTTTGTTTCAAATTTATTATATACTGATTTTTATTATTATATTATCTAAATAAACCTAATTTTTCATATTTATTAAATTTTCAATTCCACATATTCTTAATTTCCTATAATTACTATATAATTCCTATATTAATTATACTTAACACTCCAAAGACTAGGATTAGGTTACTACATCAAAGATTAATGTCCCTAAACATCTAATTACCATCTAAATCAGTAATTAATCACTTAATCACCTAATTAACTCAAAATTACCCAATTTTTCCATCATTTTAGGGCTAAAAATTTATTTAAAAATTTCAAAAATTAAATTTAAAATAAAAAAGGCTTCATAGCACTGTTCTATATCACTTAAGCATTCTATAGAAAAAATTTGAGCTCCAAACTGCACTCCTAAATCTATTTATTTCTAATTTTAATTATGTTTGATTTTGTTTAATTTCTTAAGAACTCTATATTTTCAGACGTGATTAAATTTAATCATTATTTTTCCCTAAATTTACATACAACAAAACCTCAGAATAATAAATTTCATAATTTTCTGAGCAAAATAAATAATTTTAAGAAATTGTACAAAATCAGAGCAGATGAGAGACTCACTCGATCTGATGGCTTTTGGGCTTCCAACACTGGTCCAGGTGGTGGGTCTGGAGTGGGGTGATGATAGTGACTCAGTCTCAAGTGGTGGTGGTGTGTGAGTTCAGTTCATTAGTCTCTACTGTATAGATTTGCTCAATAATTTCCTAAACCTTAATTTTCTTCTCCAATTTTGATGCTCTCAATTTTTTTTAACTTCTAACTGTCCAAATAAGTTTTGAAATTTTTCTTCCTATTTATAGAGCTTTGTAGTAATTATTATGTATTTAATTGGACAAAACATTACCCAAATCTCTTAAATTTTGCCTTTTGTGTTGCTTGTTTTTTATTGGTTAATTTTTCTTCTTCACTTCCTGACCTGCTACAACCTAGTCCAAGTAATTCCTTATTCCTTTGATTTTTTTCTGATTTTTTCTTAATTAATTAATAATTTTCTTTAATTATTTAATAAGTTTCCAACTAATTTAAGTAATTTTGCATATTTTTATCTACACGTAAATACATGTGGGGTACATGTGAACATTCCTAATTATTATTTAGGTCATTCTATGATTTTTAGTATACATATAATCTATCTATAGCAATTTATTAGTTATTAGATTACACTTTTTACCTTTTCGATGATTAATAATTATTATACTTAAAATTTAAAAATTTTATAGTATCTTATTTTATTACTTATTTTCTTATATTCAAGTTTACGTGATCATTTTTACTAATATTTCTATCTATAGTTTATAATTTAGATTTGATCGGGTCTTTTAACCGATTGTCCTAAACTTTATGTACTAAGTTCAATCCTATGATCATTTGGCTTAACTTTAGAGCTTACACCTATTGATGACGAAAAACAATACACAGAAACTGGATGGCTAAATTCCCTGAGAGCCCGGGGTTATTATATTATGTTTGGTTCTCTCTCTTGTACCGATGTTGACTATTCTTTGGCCAAAGCTCTATGTTGAGTGATATGATCGTTAGCTGCCGAAAGTTCCTGCCGAATAACGAGAGCTAACCTCTTATTAGCCAAAGATTTCTCTCTTACCCTCCTTCCAACTTTCTCAACATTCCTTTTCGTCTCAGCTTCCTTGTTATCGCAACATCCTAATTCCTTTCGCTTGCTGTAATAAGAGAATCTTTTATACGGAATTAGTGTTGTGCTGCCACCTATCCAACTCATCTAACACTATATTATTTTGCATTTTTTGTTATTTGTTCTATTTACCCATTTTTCATATGTTCTAGGAACCCTTTTTATGTATGTTTTTTTTGTAATTTTTTCTTAATTATAATGTTGCCTTAGGAATTTATTATAAATAGTCCATTCTTTTATCTAATCTTGTCAAGTAACTTAAGATTAGTGGTGAGTAGATCTTGACATCAACTTGTTTGTCATATCAATTAAAGTGTTAAGTTGTGTTGTGTTTATTGGTAGGTTATATCCTCTAAGCAACTTCACATCATCTACTATATTTCATTCGTTGACCTACACACTCTATTTTCTTTGATATTTCGAAGAATCCATTGGTTTCTCATGTTTTGCGATAAGCCTAGTGATAACTGAGCTTCTAGGCACATCATGTTTGTATCAAGCTAAAGATAGGCATGGCTCAATTCAAAATCAACCCATCAAGTCAGGAATTGGCATCGGCCTAGTTAGTTGGTTTTTGAGTCGTCTATAGAATCTTTAGTTTCATGATTCTTGAACGGTTCAACCACCTAAACCCATAGAATCAACATCTATCAAGCTAGTTCCATTAACAAAAGTAAAGAGGAAAAACAACACATAACACATTGCATACACAAATACATACAATCTCTAAAAAACATAAAGTACTACTACAAAAACACAACATAATGCCTAAACCCTTCCTCTCCTCTCTTATAAATATATACAACGTAATTTTATATTAGCATAAAGACAAACATACACGCGCACATGGCATATAACCACTCTTAGGATAGTTTGTCATATTTTCTCTAATTCTTCTTCAAAATCTCTCCCTTATTAATATTTCCATATATTATTAAATATTTCATCTCTTCTATAGTTATGTATTATAACTATCGTCTTGGGATTCTGCTAGTAAAGTAACATGAACTTAGGCCTTACAAATGAATAGGGAGCCCACAAAATAATGTGCAGTAAAGGGTGCAAGGGTGTTATCTAACATGATCACTCCAATATGTAAGTTAGTAATTTGTGTATAATGGGAGAATAAGGACGCAAGAATACTCAAATGTAGACAAAGTAGGCGTAAAGAGTCTAAGTAGATTATCGTTAAGATGTTGGTAAGTACTTATAGAGGAGGGCAGCTGGAAGTTAAGGGGCTTGGAGCAGTACTTTGGTATGTCCAAATTTGTTGGGTAATGGCCATTAACTAACTCTCCAAGCCTTATCCTATTACCTACTAGCTGTTATATGATAACTGGGCAAGCTACCTAGTAGTCTTAAGCCGAGGTTGGTTAGGGGGATAGTAGGGCCGAATACTACTAGGTTAAGCTGGGCCATGAGCCTAGGTAGGTTAATACGAGCCTGAGGATTCCAAGTCTAGAATATCCTATCAATACATGAGGTTATAGTCTCATTGCTATTGAAGATGCAAGGAGTGGGAATGGATGGGTTCCTGAGGCATGTAACCGAGCTGGACTTAAAACGTAAAAGCCAAGTTGGATATCTAGAGTATTTGGGAGACATGTTAACGTCCTTAGAGAAGAGGCCGATGTAGCATGATTGGAGTCAAACTTAGGGAGATACCTCGTAGAGTGGTCCGAGCTGACTACACCTTAGGCCAAGCTGGATACTCAAGTGTCGAGTGGGAGATTAAGGGGACCAACCTCCTTGAGTAGTAGATAGTATCGAGTAAAGGAGGTGGTCTTGTCCATATAGAGCATGAGCGCTTCTTAAGCTTTTATGTTGAGGAGATGCTATTGTAGGTGGAGAAGTTGTAGGGACCTCAGTTAGACTTCCTAAGGAAGCTAACCTTTTCAAATCCCTGTGTTGTCATGCGTTTCCAGAGCACAGTTAATGCAACATGATAGCTATCATGTCCGTACAAGTACGCTTACAATTGCAGTTATATTGTCATTTAACTGTAGTTGTCTTATCAAAACCCTTGTTATATGTCTTCATCTCAGTTTGTAAAGAGAAGCACACTCATATGGATCCTATAATCATCAATACGCTTCCTTAGGCCTTAAGCTTATAAATTCCCTTAAAGAGGATCAATCAAACACTTTCTACAACTTGAAACTTTTGTTTTCCTTGTACAATTGTGAACACTGTCTATTTCTTCTCAACTTCCTTCTTCATCAACCAACTTTTTCACTTTCTTTTCTTTTTTTTTCTCGATCATACTTTAAAATGGCAATTGACTCTACCTCAAACTCTAGTGAGTCACATTTTAACACATCAAAGTATGAATTGACCCCTTCGTACTTTAAGGAAACTAGTCGTGATACTCCCCTCGCGAATGAAGATGAAGAAGTCTAGTCTACACTGACACAATTAGATGAGGAGACAAAGAAGGCATTGGAGAGGCTAGATAAGTAGAATTCATAAACGCCATCCCTTGAAACTTTTACCCTTGGAACGACAAAGGGCCAAGTGGCTAGATAAGTAAGAGTAAGTTGACTTCCATAAACCATGTTTTAAGTAATTATGTTAAAGGGGAATTGCTCGGCCTAGCGGTGTGATTACCAAAGTGAGAGGATAGATGCCTTTGCTGTGGGGGAGAAGTTTCACTATCTATTAAAAGTGCCTAGAGTTTGGGATGCGCCTCCCTTTCGATGATTTTGAAAGTGAATTCTTTAACTACCATCGGTGCTACCTTATTGAAATTTCTCCTAATGTGTAGAGGATATTAAAGGTGTTTTAAGCCTTATGCGAGTATTTAGAGTTGTAGGCTATGCTCAAGCTATTTAATTATTTTTATTTATGAAATACTTTAAATGGATGGACATACATCCAAAACCGCCTAAAGAAGAAGTTGTTTGGGAGCTTGGATTCATCTGTAAAGAACTAATCGAACGAGTTTGTAGTGGTAGAGCTACACTCATTGGCTAACTTCTAACTTGATGGACCAAACTAATTCGGACCGGAGCTCTAAAGAAGCTTGGCCTAGGTGACTCTAAGGTGGTGCAAGAGATTGAGACCTTCATGGCACTAAGGCACAATAAGTTAATAAACACCAAAGTGACTGTGCGAAGGTACTTCGAAAGGTTGATGATGAAAAACTAGTTGGGAGGTACAAGTCTGACCTCGTTATAAGTTGACTCCATCATGCTAATTTGAGCTCGTAGGAAGCTATCCTTTGTCTATAGTCCTTATAAGGAATTGGTGGGGGGGGTTAGTGTGTTAGGGTCCTCTTTAATCGTATTGGTTATGGCAAAGACTGTAAGTACTTGTAGTCTTTGATCTTTTGTTGTTGTTGTTCATTTATTCTTATAGGTGGGAAGTTGCAAGGTCTGGGGAGTTGTCCTGACCCAGTGGGCTACAGCTCTTGAGATGGTGAGAGTCAAGGACAAAGCCTAAGAAGAAGGCTGCTAAGCCTAAAGGTAAGATTGTGAAGTCGAAGTTAGGACTAAGGGAGACTAGTAGGATAGAGTCGCTAATTATGCCTCAAGGGGTCCTAATCTCTATCCCTTTTGTGGAGGTGGTGGTGGTTTCCGAGCCCCCGACTATGGTAGCTCCTCTATCTGAACTCGCTCCCATGTTTAAGCTCTTTGCCATTGTAGAAGAGCAGGGGTTTGCTACTGACGAGCAGGAGGTAACGATTCCCTCCCCCTCAAGAGTAGGAAGAGGAGGATCGAAGCGGGCATAGATGGAAAGACCAATGTGTCAACTTTAAAGAGGGCAAAGATGAAGGAGCCCCTCGACTAGTCTAGCATTTGTGACTTTCCCTCTAGTAACCCATATCTCAACTTCAATGAAAAAGGAGAGAACCATCAAGAGTTGTTGAACCAGTAATAGTAGATGGGGATAATGCTGGACTTGTTCAAGACCATTCTGTATGAGTCCCAAAATGGTCACTTATTTATAGGGAATAATGAGTTAGACACCAAATAGGTTAAGGGGTGTTGACACCCCATTTTTGCTCCCCCCCCCCCTATAGTTTTAGAAATTTCTAGAATAGGAAAAAAGGGTCCTAATTTAAAGAAAAAATAAAAATTTAGAAAATAGTACAAAAAATAGAAAATTTAGAAAAATTACAACAAAAAAAAGAGAGAAGTAAATAATTTAAAATACAATAGGAAAATTTAAAATAACTTTAGTATATTGTTGAACTTAGTTTTTTTTCTTTTAGTTTTTAAAGTAAGTCTTCTTTAAATCGACTAGTATTAAATCTTACCCGTTTAATACTGACTCTCAATTAGGGTTTAAAGAAAACTAGTTCTTTTATATTCAAAGTTGTTTGAAGTCGCCACTCGATTAGAGTTGAGATAAAAAGTTAAGTTATACTCAATTGGATGAATTGCTTATAACCTAGCTAACTTAGCTACTAGTCTAACGATAAAACCAATTTTGCAAACAATTTTCAAAACCAAAGATTTGGATCCAAGAGCTATCTTATTAAATCCTAAACCAATAGTACTTTTTAACTTTTCAAATTTAATTTTGCTTTTCAATAATACCCTTTTTCAATTTCTAAATGACTAATCATATTACATGCGATTAATTTACACAAATATTTACAAATATGGAAAAGAAAATAAAAATTTTCATATTTTAAGTCACTTCGTATTTATGTACGAGTGCCTATATACGTACTATTTGGGATCAAACTTCTGTAGTTTGTTTTAAAAATATTAGCAGGTTGAATTGATTTTAAGTTTTGAAAAGAGATCAGATTTATATTTTTACCCATTTTGATTTATTTAGAGAAATTTTCTAATAGTCCTTATTAAGGTTTTATTCTGGAAAACTCTAAAGTAGTCCTAATCTGGAAAACAAGTCGATTTATTTTTGTTTTATTTTTATTTTTGGAAATTTTATTTTTCTAAGTGATAAGGTGGTTTTTTATATTATTTATTCATTATTATTATTTATTTATTTTTACTTTCTAAAATAAATAAATGAGAACTAAATTTCATCCTCTTTTCCTTTTTTTTTTCTTGCTTTTCTTTTCTTCTTTTCCCTTTTTCTCCTTTTTTTAATGTTTACATTTAAAATGAAATAAATGGCTAAATAAATAAATAAAATAAAATAAAAAATACAAGAGTTGAACCAATATTATGCACGCGGGTCAAGGTGGATTTGGACTGGGGGCGTAGGTCGGATTTAAGTGCAGGTCGAACTGGCTTCGAGTTGGATTTAGGTCAAATGACCCAATTATATTAGAGAAGGAAGTGTTGGCATCAGGGGTGATCCAAGGCTATTTAGGGGGAATTTTTTTTGGGTGAGGATGGTTTAGTGTGTAGTTCATTGGACTTGGGGGGTTTGGGATATCTACTGTAATGTTTAGGTGGTGTTTTGATAGTAGTCGGAATTGGGAGGGTGGTGGTGGTTTAGTTAGGCTGCATAAAGGTTGCTGGAGCTTGATTGGTGGTTGGGTCGTGTGTTTTGAAGTGTTATGGGTGTTGTGGTATGGTAGGCTTGTTCCTAAGTGCGACTAAAGTGGTGGTTCACGTAATGGTAGCTATGAGCTTTAAGGTTTGGAGGGTAGCGGTTTAGAGATGAGGCTAAGGGCCACGATGGTGGTTGAAATGGGTTAGGCTTGGTTGTTGGTGGCTAGAGGGACTTAGCTACGGTAGTGATGCAAATCAATGGAAGCTTAAGAGAGAGAACTAAGGAGAGAGAGCAACTGCTAGTAGAGAGAGAACATAGGCTTGAATGTGAATTCAAATGAATTTGAGAGCTCATTCCTCCTTGATATGTATTCCTAAGATGCTACTTATATTGCTTCAAATTTAGATAAACTTCAAACTTAGATAAACTTGGTAAGTAGCTTTAATGGAAGAATTGGCCATGAATACCAAGCTCCGAAACTTGTGTTTTCCTTAACTTTCTCAGTTAATTCAATGACTAAAACGAATGAACTTGGTTATGTTTTTAGGTTAAATGCGAAAAAGGCCATGTGGAATACGAGATTGAAGCAAGATATTGTATGCTTATGTATGAAATTTATGAATAAAATCAAGGCAAAGTAAATGGAGTGGACTGTTTTGCTAGGGAAAGAGGAGGAAAAAGAAAGGAAAGAGAGGGAAAAGGGGCTAACGTGGTGCCACATTAGGCACATCGTCCAATGCTGGCATGCCACGTGTCCCTATAGGGACGCATGGTAGCTAATGCGGCACAGATGCTGACATGTCATGGTACATGGCTTACTACGTGGTGCTACGTCAACATGGTCCAATCCAAAGGTGTCATGTGTTAAGACATGTAGCACAGTGAAGCCCCTGATACGTGGCAGCGTGACATGTGTTGTGGAAAAAAGAAAAACAGTTTTTGTCTCTAACAAGATTTGAACTCCTGACCTCATACTTAAACTTAATACTATGTCTATGTACTTATTCGTTAGGTCATTAGCCTGTATCTTATTTATTTGTGCAATTAAATTGCACATATAAATAAGACCTGCCTAGACTAGATTCAAACTTAAGCCCAGGCCCAACGATCCCTTTTCTACTTTTATTAAAAATTCTATTCTAAACAAGAAATTTATTATTTTCTATATTTCCTAAATCCTTTATTTTTTTCTATTTTTATTTTTTGTGACTTTTCAATTTTCTATATATTTTCCTAAATTTTTCATTTTTTGTATTTTTTTCTAAATTTCTTATTTTTTTGTGCTTTTTCTTATTTTTTCTATTTTTTGTATTTTTCTAAATTTCTCATTATATATTTTTTTTGTGTTTTCTTTAATTTCCTATTTTTTTGTCTTTTTTTTTTCCAAATTTCTTATTTTTGGGGTTTTCTTTAATTTTCTATTTTGTTTCCAATTTAAGACCTTTTTAAAAATTTAAAATAAATAAAAAAGGGAAAAAAATAAGGTGTTTATAGCTGCCTCTTTTTGTAACAAAGTTTGAGTAAAACTTTACTATACAGACCAAAGAGATATTATTTTTGCCTTCAGGGTAGACTTTGACCTAAGAAGCGTAACAAATAGTTAGTAACCCTAGATTTGATCCGTTGGGGATTTGGTGAAAAGGTTAAAGAGAGAGGAGGCACTCTAAGAGCTAAAAAGAAGAATTGAAGTTTGGTCGTGCCCTTTCGAGCTCATTAACCTAGGTGGGAGTGTTTCTAGGGAATTAACAACCTTAAGTTAGAATCAATTTGGAAAACCTGGTCGTGCCATTTTGGGATCGCTAACCTATGTAGGAGCATCTCTCATGGACTAGCAATCTTAAGCATGGATCGATCTAGAGAACCTGGTCATGCCTTTCTAAGCCTACTAACCTAAGAAAAAGCTTCTCTTGGGGACTAGCAACCCGAAGCGGGGATTGATCTGGAGAACCTAGTTGTCCTCTTCTAGGTACACTAACCTAGGTGGGAGCTTCTCTCGAAGACTAGCAACCTTAAGTTGGAATTGATATGGAGAACTTAGTCGTACCCTTCTGGGTTCACTAACCTAAAAGGAAGCATCTCTCAAGAACTAGGAACCCTAAGTTGGAATCAATTTAGAAAACTTAATCATGCCCTTCTAGGCTCACTAACCTAAGCAGGTTTATAAAGAATGATAAGAAATCGAGATAACACTTTGAGAGCATGTGATCCGAGAGTTTCAACTTAGGTCAGGATAGCACTTCGAGAGCATGTGATCCAAGAGTTTAGCATAGGTCAAGATAGTGCTCTGAGAGCATATGATCTAATGGTTTCAAGGTCAGGATGGCACTTTGAGAGCATATGCTCTAAGGGTTTCAAGGTTAGGATAGTGCTTTGAGAGCATGTGATTTGATGGTTTTAAGCTTAGGATAACACTTTAAGAGCACGCGATCTAAGGGTTTAGCTTAAGTTAGGATAGCACTCCGAAAACATACGATCCGATGATTTCAAAGTTAAGATAGCGCTCCGAAAGCATGCGATTTGAGATAGGATAACACTCCATGAGCATACGATCCAAGGGCTTCAAATTGGGATAGCGCTCTAAGGGCATGTGATCTAAGGGTTTGAAGCTTGGGATAGTGCTCCAAGAGCATGCGATTCGTTGATTTCAAAGTTAGGATAGCGCTCTGAGAGCATATGATTTCACCGATTTAAGGTCAAGATGGCACTTCAAGAGCATGTGATCTACGAGTTTCAAGGTTAGGATAGTAATTTGAGAGCATACAATCCAACGTTTTTACTACATGGATATTATTCTAAAGAGTAAACGATTTATGGGGACCAAACCAAAAGGAGTTTATGTAAAAATTCTTGAAAAAGACAAATTTGTTGATTGGCAATCGTAAAAGATGGAGTAGACACTAGGGATAAACTCCTTAGATAGAAAGAGAGGTGAGTGACATTAGCTCTTGAAAACAATTGTTGTTGGGGTAATGACAGAAGCTTATTGCTAAGCTTAACTCTGGAGAAGACGACTTTCAAAAGAAATAAGGATTCTTGTCTAAAGGACTAAAATGAGAGGGAATTGAATTTATTTCAATTTTTCGACTTGTTAATAGGTTTAGATTCTCTTAGTAGTGTGTAGACTTTTCAGCAACATAACAACTTGATCTTTCGGGCCACCTTGGTCTTAGAGAACCTTTTCTTTCTTTCAAGGGCAAGTAACTTTCCATGACTTCTTCAAATTTCTTTTTATCAAAGGATATCTCATTAAAGTTAGGTTTAGTCTAAAAGGACTTTCTCATACTCTCAGCTTAAACTCCTCTCTTTTGACTTCGATTCCAAAAATTGTGGTCCACCTTGTTAGTAATACCCTTTTAATCAATCTGTTATATCTTTTTCTAACTGTAATGTAATAAAGGCTTTTGGTCCTTGGTTTTAAAATAGATATTACTGAAATGGCTTTTTATGAAAGAATTGCTCTTTAACTCGAGTTTATAAGTCAGGAATCTTATAGGTAAAACTAAAATTATGCTTGCTCTAGTTTCAAATATAACTTTTACCAAGGATAAGTTATCTCCTTTAATTAGAAGGAATGGTGGAATTGTAGGTGGGCCATGAGCTATGTGTCAGTTGTAATTTCTTTGGGGATCATAAATTTTGGGGTGAAACTTTGGTATTTGCCCTGGCTTTTTTTAAGCTTAATTATTTTGATTATGTTTTTAAGGCCTTTATTTGAGACGTAGGTTTTAATTTAAGAATGGGTTTCTGTACCCTTTGTCCTTTTAGGTTTTAGGGCTTTAGACTTCATCACCTTGTCTATGTCAAGCACACTTTTTATTTTTCATTTCACACTTACTCATTTTCCTCTTTTTTCCTGCTTCTCTCTCTCTCTCTCTTTTTTCTTTCTTCTTTTCTTTTTTATTTAAGACAAAATGATTATTCTTTCTTTTAGCTTGCAACTCAAAGTGTATGTAGTTTTAGTGTTTATAATAGATGCCTTTTTTTTTTTTTATCTTAGAGGAAATTAGTTACCAATGGTAATAATTACTTTTGAATTGATGTGACTAAAGCAAGCATAAATTAGTTTTAACTTTTTCTTCTAATAGATGCTCCTAACCTCCTTTTTTCCCCATTGTAGGGGTAGTTCTTGACAGGGTTTAATTTTTGAAAATACCCTAATAAAAGGTCCAATAGAGTTGACAAAGGATCTTGTGTTTAGGATATTGAAAAGATTGCCTAACTTCATTTTGATTTAAGTATTAAATGCAAGATGGACTTCCTTTAAGGAACAAGTCCAATATCCTCACAATGATGCCACTTGACTCTCAAAGTGTCTTAGTGTTTATGTTTGGGATTCATCTTGCTTTTCTTCATTTTAAACTTTTTAATTAATAAGATATCTTAAAATAGGAGAAATGCGAACAAAATAATTTATTTGAATCACTTGTCTTTCATAAATGTTATAAAATCTGACCTAATCCTTGAATTGAGTCCAATTAGATTGCCCCTGCATCAATTAGGTCTTGAACTTTGATCTTCAATTCCTAGCAGTTGTTAGTAGAATGCCCCTATTGACCCATATGATATTCACATTTTCATTTGGGTCGTATTTCCTTGGCTTGTATCCTGGCATTAGGGCTTTTTGTTACAATAAGCCTTCATTTCTTAGTTGGTCGAAAACTTGAGATAACGAGGCATGGATTTGAGTGAACTTTCTTTTGGGTATTTTTAGGCCTTTTTTGCTTGTTGTAGTATTTATATATGCTTTTGAATTTGGTGAGGCTAGTCTTTTTTTGGTTAGCCTCCCTGTCCTTAGGGCTTCTTCAATTCGATTCCTAACAAGTACAATGTCTACAAAACTAGCCATTGTATTACCTAATAAGTGGCCATAATATGGTTTCTCCAATAAGTCAATAAAGAAAAATATTAATTCTTTTTCAGGAGAAAAGGAATGATTTTATCTACCATGCCCTTCCATCTTTGGGCGTATTCCTTCAATAACTTGTTTTTCTTCTTTCTTATTGTGCACCCCAAATTGAAGGAGCTATCTCAATGTTGAACTTGTATTGCTCTTAGAATGCTCGAGCCAATTTCTCCCAAGTATTGATCTAGTTGAGATTGAGCTGGGCATACCAAGTTAATGCCAACCCTGTTAGATTATCTTGGAAAGTTTATATTATGAGTTAATTATTTTGAACACATATGCCCATCTTGTGGATGTATAATTTGGTGTGTAGCTTTAGGCATTTAGTCTCATCGTAATTTTCAAACTTTGGTATTTTGAATTTTTCCAGGTAAGTATTAACATCAAATGCGAAAAGGTTAGTGATCCCAACCTGCTCAAATCCATCATAGCCTCCGATCACCCTCATTTTCTTAGTGATTTGTAGGGTCAACTTCCTTTCCAATTCTTTTAAACTATCTTGGTTGGCCCCAAAGATAATCAGCCTTTTATTGATTGGGAATGAATATGTGTTAGGCTCAAAAGTTAGGTTGACTTTTGCATAGACCCCTTTTGTTTCAAAAGACTTAAAAGTTGGGTTAGCCTTTGGATAGTTCTCTTTTGCTTCCATTGGTGGAGGCTCAATATTCTTTCCACAGTGGGCCTTGGAGTGCTCTTTGTTTGAGGTGGTTCTAAATAAAGCAATACTGTCTGCAAAGAAACTCAACCGATCTGCGATTTTTTCTACAGCTTGCTCCATTGAATGAAACCTTACTTTTGTGGGGTTGGTGCTATCAAGTTTGTTGTTATTTCCGCTTTGGCCATTACTCCAAATAAGAATCTTCACCTGTTAGCAAGTTCTTCATTTTAATTTTCTTTTTTGAAAAAATACTCTTCTTTTTAAGAGAGAGAAACGAAAAAATGGAATATAAGGATAAGACTTATTTACAAGTTGTGAGAAAGGAGTAGAAAAACATTTCTAAGGGATCAGGAGCCTAAATATTTATAAAGAAAAAATGATCCTAAGGATGTATAGGAGAAAAGATTGGAAAGAGTTAGAGTAGAAGTTATAGAGAAAAGGACTTGCAAAGAAATCAAATATTTAGAAACTTAAGGATACGACTCTCACGATGTTATTCAAACAAAAACTAATGAATATTTATAGGCAAAATGCAATATGAGGATATGTGGATGCAGAGAGGGGAGCTGGCAAACTGATTACGATGTGGCAAGAAAAAGATTTTTATTGCATCTTTGAAGTTTCCCTTACATTATTCAAAATTTTATTACAAATAATCCCTAAAGTCTATATCTTCTTTTTCTTGTGATGTCTTGGCTCCTCTTCAATCTTATTTCTTTTCTTTAGCTCAATTGCCTTAATCCATCTAGCAACCTAGGAGATATCTTCAGTGTGGAACTTTTAGAAATCTCTGACTTAGTAATAGGTAGCAATATCTCTGGGGAGTTCAATGACAGTAGCAAACACATCAATGGGATTCATCTTTTGGATGCTTTGTCTATGAAGGAAATAAAGTTTATGGCTTCGAGTATAGCTGTAAACCAAACCACAAATAAGGTCACATTAGTCTTTAATTCTCCATTCTTCTCTTCTTGTAGACAACTGAGTGATCTGGCCTATGTTGTTAGTAGTGTTGGGACATAAGATTTCCCTTCTAATAATTAGGTCACTAGCTTTGCAATCTTATAATGTATGTGAAATATCCTATTAGGAAACAAAATAGTTCCAAGTGTTGCCAAGATATAGGTGTTGATCCTATATTACTGCTAATCTTCAAAGCTATCACAAAAGAGTTTTTGGTTGTAGCTAAATGGAGTCGCGAACTAAGTAAAAAGATCATCTACCTTAATGATTTTCCTATAGGGATCTACCCATATTCTACACATTTCATATTCATGGAGGCTTAAGAGTTTTTGAAAATTTTTGCAAGGCTAGCCGTGATATTTGGGACATATTTTCCGTTTCTAACAAAGGAGACTCTTAACAAATAGGAGTATTCTTCGACGGTTGAGCTCAGTCAGTATGGGCCAAAACGAAAGGACTGACTTTGAGGATCCTAAAAGTGAACCAAGGCTCGTACCATGGTGATATTAGTCTAGACTCTAAGCAATGAGAGGATAGGCCTAATCTTGTCTTCAATTAATTTCTATTGGTTTGGATTGAAAAATTGAAACCATCTTTCAAGTATCCCCTTGGGCTCTAGAGGCTTGTGAATATAGATTTCTTTGAAAAAGGGCCCATGTAAGAGAGGACCTAACTATTTTCTACAAAAAGGATGAAAAGAAAATTTCGTCAGAATTATATTATTTACACGAAGATTACATTGATATTTTAAAGATAAAAAAGAAAACATTCATAGAGAAAAGATTAGGAAACTTCATAGATTTTTTTTTTTTAGTCTTGCCTCATCGTGTTAATTTACTGATTTTTGGAAAAGGGTTCATGAATACAATTAGGGTAGGTTTAAAAAGGTCTTTAAGTTTTGTGACCTTATTTGTCAAAAAATACTTTCATTAGTCACATCGAGCTTAAGTGAGGTGGCTTAATCAACCCCAAGCAGTGGTTATACTACAGCACTCGAAGCTTACATAATAGCCTCCCTCCTAGGATCCTAAGATGGCCTGGGTTTGATCGCATCTATCTTACATCTTTGATGCAACAAATGACCCGCTATATCTCAATGCATGTGGCATGCAAAATAAATATGATAATAGTACATACATGAAGTTGATAACAGATAAACAAAAGTTGAGAGTGAATTCTAAGAAACAATATAAGGAAAGAACGATTCCTTAATCACATCGAAGTTTAAGTAGGCTAGCCTAATTGGCCCCGAGCGGTGGTTGCCCTACTACACTTGGAACTTACACAATGGTTCCTCTCTTAGGGTCCTAAGACAGCCTAAGTTTGATTGTATCTACTCTGCATCCTTGATGTAATCATTCTCCCAATGCAAAAATGAATACAATAATTTAAAAGCAAGTATATTACTTGGAATAAATAAATAACATGGGTATTTTGAAATGTAAATTTAATTTTAGAAAGTTTTTAAGTGGTTAGCCCTCTTGACGTCTCCAGTGGAGTCGCTAAGCTGTTGAGCCTGGTTTTTTCCTCCTGGTTTTAAAATTAAGTCTTCTCTAAACCAATCGGTATTAAACCTTACTTGTTTAATACTAACCTTCAACTAAGGTTTAAAGAAGATCGGATCTTTTATATTGAAAGTTGTTTAGAGTCACCATACGACCGGAGTTAGGAAAAAGAGTTAAGTTATAACTAATTAGGTGGATTAGTTATAACTTAGTTACTAGTCAAACGATAAAACCAATTTTGTAAACAATTTTCAAAACCAAAGATCTGGATCTAGAGGCTATCTTATTAAATCCTTAACCAGTAGTACTTTTTAACTTTCCAAATTTAATTTTACTTTTCAATAATATCCTTTTTCAATTTCTAAACAACTAATCATATTACATGTGATTAATATAATTAATTTACATAAATATTTACAAAGATGGAAAAAAATAAAACTTGTTTTATTTTAAGTCACCTTGTACTTATGTACGAGTGCTTATGTATCTACTATTCAGGATCAAACTTCCGTTGTTCAATCTAAAATTATTAATGAGTTGAGTTGATTTTAATTTTTGAAAAGAGATTAGATTTACGTTTTTACTTGTTTTGATTTATTTAGAGAAATTTTCTAAGGTTCCTAATTAGGGTTTTATTCTCGAAAACTCTAAAGTAGTCCTAATTTGGAAAATAAGTTGATTTATTTTTGTTTTATTTTTATTTTTGGAAAATTTATTTTTCTAAGTGATAAGATGGTTTTTTATATTATTCATTCATTATTATTATTTATTTATTTTTACTTTCTAAAATAAATAAATGAGAACTAAATTTCATCCTCTTTTCCTTTATTTTTCTTGCTTTTCTTTTCTTCTTTTCCCTTTTTCTCCTTTTTTTAACGTTTACATTTAAAATGAAATAAATGGCTAAATAAATAAATAAAATAAAATAAAAAATACAAGAGTCGAACCAGTATTACGCATGCAGCTCAAGGTGGATTTGGGGGTGTGGGTCAGATCCAAGCGTAAATCGAATGGGCTTTGGGTCAAATTTGGGTCAAATGACCCAATTATATTGGAGAAGAAGGTGCTGGCGTTAGGGGTGATCCAAGGCTATTTGAGGGGAATTTTTTGTGGGTGAGGACGGTTTAGTGTATAGTTCATTGGACTTAGGGGGTTTGGGATTGCTACTGCAATGTTTGGGTGGTGTTTTGACAGTAGTTGAAATTGGGAGGGTGGCAATGGTTTAGTTAGGTTATATGAAGGTTGCTGGAGCTTGATTGGTGGTTGGGTCGTGTGTTTTGAAGTGTTATGGGTGTCGTAGTATGGTGGGCTTGTTCCCAAGTGCGGCTAAAGTAGTGGTTTGCATAGTGGTGGCGGTAAGCTTTAGGGTTTGGAGGGTGGTGGTTCGAAGATGAGGCTAAGGGCTATGGTGGCAATCGAAATGGGTTGGGCTTAGTTGTTGGTGGCTAGAGGGACTTAGCTGCGGTAGTGATACAAATTAATGGAAGCTTAAGAGAGAGAATAGAGGAGGGAGAGTAGCCGCGGGTAAAGAGAGAAAGTAGGCTCTAATGTGAATTCAAATAAATTTGAGAGCTCATTCCTCCTTGGTATATATTCTTAGGATGCTACTTATATTACTTTAAGCTTAGATAAACTTGGTAGGTAGCTTTAATGGAGGAATTGACCATGAATACCAAGCTCCGAAACTTATGTTTACCTTGACTTTCTTAACCAATTCAATGACTAAAACGAATGAACTTAGCTATGTTTTTAGCTTAAATGTGGAAAAGACCATGTGGAATATGAGATTGAAGTAAGATATTGTACACTTGTGTGTGAAATTTACCAAAAAAATGAAGGCAAAGTGAATGGAGTAAACTATTTTGTTGAGGAAAGAGAGGGAAAGAGGAGGAAAAAGAAAGGAAAGGGAGGGAAAAGGGGTTGACGTGGTGCCATGTTAGCCACGTCGTCTAATGTTGGCATGCCATGTATCCCTAAGGGGATACGTGGCAACTGATGCGACACAGACACTGATGTGTCATGTCACGTGGCACCACATCAATGTGATCCAATCCGAAGGCGCCACGTGTCAAGACAAATGGTATAGTGAAGCCCCTGATACATGGCAGCGTGGCGTATGTTGTGGAAAAAAGAAAAAAAGCAGTTTTTGTCTCTAACAAGATTTGAACCCCTAACCTTATGCTTAAACTCAATGATATGTTCATGTGCTTATTAGTTAAATTGTTTGCTTGTACCTTGTTCATACATGCAATTAAATTGCATTTATGAATAAGGTCAGTCTAAGCTAGATTCAAATCTAAGCTCAAGCTTAACGGTTCCCTTTTTACTTTTATTAAAAATTCTATTCTAAACAAGAAATTTATTATTTTCTATATTTTCTAAATTCTCCATTTTTTCTATTTTTATTTTTTGTAACTTTTCATTTTTCTATATATTTTCCTAAATTTTTCATTTTTTGTATTTTTTTATAAATTTCTTATTTTTTTGTGCTTTTTCTTATTTTTGTATTTTTCTAAATTTCTCATTATATACTTTTTTGGATTTTCTTTAATTTTCTTTTTTTTTTCCAATTTAAGACCCTCTAAAAATTATAAAATAAATAAAAATGAGGTGTCTATGTAATACCCCTTACATACTTAGAGAATAAACTATAATCATCGAAGCACTTTTGGTGTAGCAACTCGGAGTATGTCGAAACTTTAAAATTAAGCGTGCTTGGGCTGAAGCAATCTTATGATGGGTAACCTCCTAGGAAGTTGCTGCACCAAAGGACAAAATCATAATACCGCGGTGGGAGGAGTTTCGACCGAGTCGTTATAGGTGGTATCAGAGTAATTCACCAGCTTAAAGAGTAAAGCTTTGCTTGGTGGTGATTCTAGACCTGTATAACGAAACTGACGAGTACGTTAATTCTGTTAGGAGGGTAGATCGTGATACCCCTAACATGCTTGGAGAATGAACTTTAATCATCAAGATGCCTTTTAGTGTAGGGACTTGAAATACGTCGAAACTCCAAAGTTAAGCGTACTTAGGTTAGAATAATCTTAAGATGAGTGACTTCTTGGGAAGCTACTGCACTAAAAGACAAAACTGTGTGGTGTTCTACACCAAAGCGAACAATACCTCAGCAAGAGGAGGAGTTCTTGCCAGATCGTTACAGGAATGTAAGCTTAACAATTAGCTACTCGGGGTTCAGTTTATAGAATTTAGAGTGATTGAGCAAATTGTTCGATCTAACTCAAATTTTATGATGAAGCTAATATTATTAGCAAAAGTGATCCCATAAGTTTGATTTTAGGAAAATAAGTAATAAAATGATTAATTAATATAATATTGAATTTTATGAAAATTTTTTGTTATTTTTCGAAAACGCGTAAAATGAGTTCTGATAACTAATGAATGATAGAAATAAATTATATGTACACTAAAAATCATAAAAAAAACTTAAATAATATTTAGAAGTATTTATTTATACCATATATGTATTTATATATAGGTAGAAATATGCGAAATTATTTAAAATACATGAAATTTGCTAAAATAACGTTAATTAATTAAAGAAAAATCGAGAAAATTATAGAAAAATATGGAATTGTCTAAAATTAAGGTGTGATAGCTTCAAATTGAGTAAATAAAAGTAACCAATTAAATTAAGACAAATAAAAAGTAAATTGGAAGAGGATAAGGGATAAATGTCAAGTTAAAATTGGAAGAAAAAAAATCAAACCAACCCTATAAATACACCAAAAATTTTTTAGAAGCTCATTTGATCAATTGGAAGAGTAGAAAAATTAGAGAGAACCGAAAATTTTAGGGCTAGGGATTAATTGCAAAAAATTATGAAAATTTGTGTAATTAAGCCTTTAGAAGGGAACTACTACTTGACGGCAACCTAAAAGTAGACGGCTACCACCACCACCACATGATGGTGGTAGTGCTTAAGCCGACTGACAAGGCATTGGTGGCCAGAGTAGCCAACTTTAGTAAGTTTCGATTTCCACTGATTTTTCTTAAATTGTTAAAAATATTAAAAATATTTGAAAAATTATGAATCTTCTTATTTTATGATATTTTAGTGTGTAGATTTAGGGAAATTTTTTTATTTTAATGAATTTATGTCTAGAAATATACTGTCTTTAAGAAATTATACAAAACCAAGCATATTTCAAATTAGAAATAAATAGATTTAGGAGTGTAGTTTTGAACTTAAAATTTTTGTGTAGACTACTTAGCTGATATAAAACAGTGACACAAAGTCCTTTTTCAAATATTAATTTTCAAAATTTTTAGGCTTTAAAATAATGCATAAAATGGGTAATTTTGGGTTAATTAAGTAATTAAAAGGATAATTACTAATTTTAGGCATAATTACATATTTTAGGATGTTAAAATTTGATGAAGTATGATATTTATAGCATTTAGGGTGTTAAGATGTAATTATTAAGGTATTATATAGTAAATATATAATAGGTAAAAATGATAAATTTTAAGTTAATTTTGTAATCTAGGATAATTAGGTATAAAATCTGATTTGGGATGAATTTAGACATTTTAAGATGTTAATTGATGTTGGGAGATAATATTTGAAGTGATAGGACTATTAGATATGTATATTATGTATATATTAGGTGATAATGTATAATATGTAAATATAAGAAATAAATGAGTAGGAAAATATTAGGTTAAAATGGATATTCTAATAATAATAAAAATATATTTATGGTAGAAAACTTAAATTTAGGTAGTTATATGAAAAATATAACATTTTCTCATATCGGGAGTAAACTCAATAGTTGAGTTATGATATAAGATATACTGTACAAGCTAAAATATGTTAGGGGTTAAATACGATATTTAGGAAACTCGGGAATAATGTAATTATTTTCATCTTATGGGCCTTTTAAGGTTTACGTATAAAATCGTACTTAGAAATAGGACTAAAACCTAATTTAAAAATCAAATTAGAAACTAAATTGAAACTTAGCCTAAAGAATAATTGTAAAAGAGTCAAAAACCTAGATAATTGGGAATATTAAACCCTAAACCAAAGATAATATTAAGTATTATAGGATAAAACCAATCTATAACAATTATGTGGAAAACTGAAACAATAATTATATTATAGGGATTTTTGGTGATGGCTAGTACGAGTCATACCTTGAGCAAGCAAGCGAGGAATCCAGGTAAGTTGAGATTAATACATTACTGTATTTCGGAGTACTAAATTGTAGTACTTAAAGGCTTGAAATTGTACTTGATTGTATTTATTAGATAGTTGACTATGTATATGTACTTGTAACTGAGTTGATGCTATGATTCTGATTTGTTGTTTTGGTTTGTATTTGTGTGAATGGTTTGACATGATCGAACACCTTAAATCGGATTTGCATCACAACCCATTAGGGGGAACCTAGGATTCTTTAGCCAAATACTAATCCCTTCAAAAAAGATAGCGCTGGATAACATAATTAGTCCTTTCTTCATCCCTAGTTGAAGTAAGTGATATGTGAGAAGGTCGCGGCAAGGGTAAAGTTAATGATTCGAAGGTAGTCGTGGAGTAGCGGTGTCTTCATTGCACAAGCTTGGGTTTGGTCATAAGCTGTTGCATTAATAGAAACTCTTCAACCCGAATTAGAGTGGGTGTAATTTCTCTAATATCACAACGAGTCGGATAATATCGTACAATGGCATTTGCTTGAACATGCATTGTACTTAATAATTTGGTTGATAACCTTGTTTGTATTTACTATATAGTTTTAAGTCTCCGTCTCAATTTACTGAGTTGTGGTTAGTCACATCCCTATAGACGTTGTTGCAGGTGCTAGCAAGGAAGTGGCTTGTAATTACCCTAAAGTTAGCAACTACTGGATCTTGGAAAAGTGAGGATAATAATTTAAGGAGTAATTACACTTTTAAGTTTGGATCCTATCTTTAAAATTTTTAATATTACATTATGTATTACTTAAGTAGATTATAATTAGGCTAGTAAATCTTGTAAACATACTCATATTATTTAGTATAAATATGTATTTTTCATAATTACATAGTTGAATAACATTTTTAATTTACGAACTATTTATTTCAAAACGGGTTAGTCGTAGATGCTTTGTATAGATCAGGTCTAGAATAGCAGCTATAAGGCCAATTTCTATCCTAGAACGGTTTGCATAGCAGGACTGTTACGACTTTACCACTTTAAGTCATGATAGTCTACATATACTATTTGGCTCTTAAATAGAAAAGGGAATATTGGACTTGGGCTTAAATTTAAATCTAGCCCAGGCTAACTTAATCCATATATGCAATTTGATTGCATCAATAGACAAGGCACAGGTCACTGACTTATTGGTAAAGAACATACACATACATATACAGTGGAGATCGGGGTTTGAAGCTTAGAAGGAGCAGGCACTCCTTTTCTTTTTGCAAAATGGACGGCATGAGTTCGACTCACATGTATTTGGTTCCTTCTTCCTAAATAAGCTCTATGAGTCAAGTTTACCAAATGAAGTTCATGGCCTTTTACAATGCCATTATCTACACGATTTTACCAATTATTGGTAAAATCGTATAGATTTCATGTCATATTTTTGAATAAACATAAAAAATCATCCACATTCATTCATTAAAAGGATTAAAATCTCAGGAGAAAATCTGAAAAAAATAAAAAAAATGAGATTGCAACTATTGCGAATTTGTAGAATCTTAATTAAAATGGAATTGATTGAAGCTGTCTAGTAACATTGTAAGTAAGATATCAACTTTTTAATGCAATTTATTAACTCAAGTCTTGTTCTTTCCATGAAAGTAGAGATCACAGTAGCTCTTTGATTCTAATCTGAATTGATGGCTTTCCAAGCTTGTTTGTGCTTCGAATAGTATAAATAGGATTGTGGTGTTCGTTCCTAGCATCTTGGAAATCTATCAACCATCACCCCCATTCTCTCCTTCACTTATTCTTAGCTTTCTCTCTCTACCTTGCACCATCTCTCTCTCTCTCTCTCTCTCTTTAATCTTCCAAGCTCCACATCTAACATCGGCCTAAGCAACCACCATAGTGGTGTTTCCTAGCTACCACACATTCGAACCCAACTCACCCTAAGCTCAACCATAGCCTCAGCTTCTCTTTTCAAACTGCCACCTACCTAAACCCTAACTACTGCAGCTCTACCTTTGAAACACCAATTCTTAGTTATTCCTACTACAAAACAACATCACTAGAAGGATCTCCACCACCAAAAACCTAACGCCTAACCACCTTTTGAACTCCAACCACCACCTACAAAGATTGGCCACCACCACCATCGTTGGACATACTAAAAAACCGCCCAAATCACCTTTAAACACCAACATGTCATTGTCGATCTCGATTTTTTCTTGTTTTTATTATTTTCCTTAACCTGATCAATATTAAACTCTAACCTGTTTAATATTGATCCTCAATTAAGAGTTAAAGAAAAATGGTTTTTTTTTTTATTCAAAAAATGTTTTGTAGTTGTTACCGAAGTGAAGTTAGGAAAAAGAAAGTTAGGTCAAATTGGTTAAGTGGATCGATTTAACTAAGCAACTGGTCCACTTGAAGAACCAATTTTTAGAAAAAGGTTTGAAAACCAAAGATTTTGGGTTTGGGGGCTAATCTTTTAAACCCTTACAAGTATCACTACCAACTTTCTGAATTTAGATTCACCTTTTGAAATTACCCTTTTTAAAACAAAATTCAATCATTAGTGAATGAATTAAATTAGGTTTATTTTACAAAATTAGGTAATTTAAGCTATAATTTACAGAAAACGGAAAACTAAATTTTTACAATTTTTATATTGCCCCGAAGATATGTACGTACTTACTAATTGAGATAAGACGTTCGTAGTTCATTTGATAAAAACTTTAATGTGTTGGATTCGTTTTAATTTTGAAAAAAGCATTAAGTTTACTTTTTAAGTAGGTTTAAGTTTGTAAGGGAAAATCTAAAGAGTCCTAAATCAAGGTTTTATTTTTGGAAAGTTCTAAAAAATTTCCTAAATTTGAAAGGGTCCGTTTTAATTTGTTTCAAAAAAAAAATTTTTTCTAAGTGGTAAAATGCATTTATTTTCTTATTTTATTTTTCCATTTTTTTCTATTATTATTATTTTTTATGTCCCTTTTTTTATTCTATTTTATCTATTATTTATTTTTTTCTTTTTTTGTGTATCCTAAAATAAAATAAATAAAACCTAACTCCTTAAGTCATTCCTTCTTTCTTTTTCTCTTTTTTTTCCCTTTTCTTTTTATTCTCCTTTTCTTTTTTTTTTCAATTTATATATATATATTTCCAATTACATTGCAATTACAAGGATTAAATAAAGTAAATAAATAAAAAAATACAAATTCAAATCAACAAAAAGCAGGCCAAACCAATTGCGCACGAGTTAGACTTAGGCAAGAACGCAGGTCGTCAGGTTGAATCTAGAGTAAGTAGTAGGTTGGATTAGAGCTCCATGCAGGTCGCGAAGGCAGTATGGTTAAGGGGGTGGTTCTAGCACTTCTGGGCATTGAAACGAATGGGGAAAAAAGGATTTGTGAGTTTCATACTAGATTTAGGGAGGTAGTTTCAATGCTTCGGTGAATGATGATGGTTTTAGGGTTTATTAGAGTTGGGTCGTAGGTGTTAGCAGCAAATAGCATAGGTGGTGGCTGTTGTGCTTTGTGGGAGGTTGGGTTCGAGGTTGTGGAGTATGGTAAGGCTTATAATGGTATTGGTTGTGCTCAGTGGTGGTTGGGTGTGGGGATTTCAAAGAGAGGTCGTAATGATGGTGAAGGTTTCGACGGTAGAAGATCGATGACGCGGCAAGCTTTGTAAATGGTATGGGCTAAAAGCTGGGAGTGTAGGGAGTGTTGTGGTGGTTATAGGTTTGGTCAGAAGTGGTTGGAGAGGAAGAGTTGTAGAGAGAGAGAGAGAGAGAGAGAGAAATGTGATGCTAGAAAGAGAGAGAGTAAGAGAAAGTTCAGATAGTGGCTGTTGGGAAAATTGATTGATGACTAGTGATCCATAAAACAAATTTCTAACCCCTATTTTATAATGTTTGAGCAAGAAACAAACATGGCAATCTCTCTGTATACATGATTTTCAAAAATTAAAGCTGAGCTTAGATTGTGTGAACGGATTCAATTCAAATAAATTGTTGATCAAAATGGCTTTAATCTAGTTTGTAATCTCTAGAAAGAAGCAATGGAAGCTTCGAAATTAATTATTAGAGCTTCGATTTAAGTTTGGTTAAATATGAATATAGTGACTTTTACTGATTCTTAGATGGATTTTTTACTGCTTTAATGCTTGAATCTAGGCATGATATTTGGTTATGTGCAAAGTATTCTGATACGAGGCAAGCGCACCTATCAATTTTAATATAGTCGGATATGAGTCCGAGTCGATCCCTCAGAGATTTTGAGTACTAATATTAACTTTAGCTTTATTATCTAACCGGAAAATTATGTCGAGTTGAATGAATTAAAAATACTGAAATTAATAAACTAGACTACTTATGAGACTTAACTAAGCAATTTAGAAAGCAATAAAACCACAAACGACTTCAAATATGCAATGATGTATTTAGGAATTATTTCCCCTAGTGTTTAACATGTAACCTTTTTAAAATGTATTCAATTCAGTTTCTATAATTCTTGACCGGAGGGATTCACAATTAAAGCTAATATCTTTCTCAAGCATATTAACCCTAATCCTAAATTATTTACCGGAATCTCTTCACTTAGTAATATAACTTAGAATTGCATTAATGTTTAATGAATTCCCACACAAACAATCAACTTTCCGAAAGAAACATGTATCTTATCTCTAAGTATACATGTAATTCTCTTCAATTATGTTAAGATCTAATTACACATGCAATTTCTCAATTAACATGCATAATATCATATATTGATACTCTAGAATTATCAATCCATAACTAAACGACATAATTGAATCAAGAAAGGATAGAAACTTTCTTGAAATTATAATTCAATCCAAGGGTTACATGAAACCCTAGGTTCCATAATCCTAAATACTTGAATTCTAAGCTATCATAATGAATCTAAAAGCGAGATTCATCAAAGACATAAAATAAAACATGAAAACCCCTCTTGATTTGATGAACAATCTCTAATCTTGAAATCGATGTCGTTATCGCTTCTTGATCGATGTTTCTCCTTAAGTCTCTTCTTGTCTCTCGTCTCTCTTTGTTTCTGTAATGTCTCCTCTCCTTTTGAACCCTAAGATCCCCTTTTATATGTGTATTTCACGGATTTTATTTTCGTCACCAGACACGGCCTAAGACATGGCCGTGTCCCCAGGTCGTGTAACTTTCTGCACTAAGGCAAAATTTCTGCACAACTTCAAAATTTCATAACTTCTTCGTTTGAACTCGGAATTGAGTGAAACTTGATTCGTTTTCTTCGTTTTCGAGCCTAGAACGCGTTTAAACCCTGAAATCAACATTTTACTCAATTAAGTATCAATTTCTTTAAATAAAACAAAAAATGTATGGGAAATGCTATAAAATCACCATATGAAATATGTTTAAAATTAGAGTTATCATATTCTAAGTGGAGAATAGGAAACATCAATCAATTGGTGAATTCAAGCATAGAAATTGCACGAAAATTGAGGCCAAAGTGGGGTGTGCAGACTGGTATTGTCGAGGAAAAGGAAGGAAAAGAAAAGAAAAGGAAAGGAAAGAAAGAGAGGGAAAGAGTTGCTAACATGATGTCATGTCAGCTGAGCGACCCATCATGCCGTGTTACGTATCGAATGCGTAGTAGGGCAGTCAACATCTATATGCCATGTGTCATGCTACATGGCTTGACTTGTAGATGATATAGCTGATGTAGTACCATATGGTGCCATGTCAACTCGTGGTCTATTCCTGACGTGCTACGTGTCACAACCAGACATGTGGCCCAAAGATTTTTCGACACTTAGTAGTGTGTTTTATGAAGAAAAATAAAAGACATTTTATGTCTTTGATGAGATTGAAACCTAAGATCTTCGAGTTAAACCCAAGTGCAAGTCAAAGTATGAAACCATCAAGTTGTTAGTATGTGCTTTATTTATATATGCAATCAAATTACACATACGGACTAGATCGGCTTAGATTAAATTTAAATCTAAACCTAGAGCTAATATCCTTTCCTTATTAAAGGCCCTAAAAACACTAAAACTTAAAAAAAAAATCTATTTAAATTACCTAAAAAAAATTATTATTTTATTATATTTTAAAATTTTTTGTGATTTTTTAAAATTTCCTATTTTTTGTATTCTTCTATTTTTTTAAAAAAAATTTGTGATATTTTCTAAATCTTTCTATTTTTTGTATTTTTTTCTTAAATTAAGACCCCTTACCCAATTATAAAACTATTAAATTAAAATAATAATAAAAATGAGGCAAAAATGGGATGTCTATAGTTGCCCCTATCCCTCCTACCCTCCTTATTCTCCAATCCAAAACACATAAATCTTAGCTTTCCCACTTATTTTGTTACCTAAATTACTCCAAAACAACCCCTATCAGTCACTACATTTGCTTCTCGTTACGTGTACATATGAGTCATGTGTTGACTGGTGGCCTAACCTAAAGTTCGAAATCCGACCTACATACTATTTTGGTTTGACTTTACTATATTGTTCTTTTTTTTATTTTATTTTATCTTGTATTGTAATAATTCATATGTAAAAAAAAAAAGAGAAGAATGGAAAAAGAAAGGAAAATTTTTTATTTTTACTTTTTTTTTTAATCTTTTAGGCTTTAATAAAAAAAAAAGTAAGAAGATAAAAAAATAAAAAATGTATAATAAAAAAAAAAAAAGTTTATCACTTAAAAAAATATATATATTTTCAAATAAATAAAGTGAGTTTACCCCTTTTCAAAATTAGAGTTTCTTTAGAATTTTCTTAAAAAAATAATCGGGGACCCTTCCTCTTAGAGGATTTTCTTAAATAGAATCAAATGACTATTGAACTTAAACCCAACTATTTTTTGAAATTAAAATAAATCAATCCACTAATGTTTTTGGAAAATGAACTATAAAAAGTCTAATTCTTATTAGAGGATATATAGGCACTTACAGGACGACTTAAAATGAGAAATTCTTTTTATTTTCCCTTTTGTAAATAAACTTACTTTCTTAATTTTCTTCTTCCTTTTTGTAAATAGATTAATCTTCTTTAATTGTAAATTTAGAATTAGTTAGAAGGGTAATTTGAAAAATAAAATTAATTTTGAAAAAATAAAAGTGATACTCGATTAGGGTTTAAAAGGATAGCCCCTAAATCCAAAACCTTTGGTTTCAAAAAACCTTTTAAAAAGTTGGTTTTTTTAGCAAACCAGTAGCTAAGTTAAAATTGATCCACTCAATCAATTTAACCTAATCCATTTTTTTTTTCCGATCCCGATTGGGTGGTGACCCCAAACTTTTCAAAATAAAAAAGAACTAAGTTCTTCTTTATTCTTAGTTGAGGATCTATATTGAATAGTTATAGGGTTCAATATAGGTCAGGTTAAGTAAAATATTAAAAATTAGAAAAAATTCAGGATCAACATCTTGGCAACTCCACTAGGGAAGTCAAGATGGCTAACCACTTAAAAAGTTTTCGAAATTAAATTTCCTCTTAAAATATCCATGTTATTTATTTATTCATTTATTATTATGATTTTTTTCTTGTAAATATATTTTATTTTAATTTTTACATTCATTTTGCATGCAACATACTCGGGATATTGGGGGGAATAATTGCATCAAGGATACAGGGTAAATATGATCATATCCAGGCTATCTTAAGACCCTAAGATGGGGAGCAATCGTATAGGTTTTTGGTGTTGTAGGATAACTACCGCTTGGGGCTAATTAGGTTACCCTACCTAAGCTTCGATGGGACTAATGACCTGTTTCCTTGGAAACACGTAAGGTTACAGAGCTTAAGGACCTTTAGAACTCACCTAAATCGCATACACTTAAACCATGAGTTAAAACATTACTCATAGAAGTTGCGGCCCTACTAATTTTTTATGTCTTAGAAATGTGATCAATCTTTATACCTATTCTTTTATAAACACCAAATCAAATAGTGGGGTTGTAACTTAAGGAATAATGTAGTAACCTAAATGGTTCTAGTATTTGTATGCTTCTACATGCATTCTTTTGTTTTATCAAATAAATGATTCTTATCCATGAAATGTCTTGGCCTACAAACAATGGAAGGTAACCAACAAGTGAACAATTAAAGAATCAATAGGCTGCTAGATGCCTCAAGAATCCATGAACAACTACTACAAGCTGAAGCTAACTATTAGAAGTAAGGGCTAGACACACTGAAGCCTCTAATTGAGCCTTGTTAGCCTAGGTTGAAAAAGTGAAAAGACCATGGATTGGGCTTTAGAGATGCTGGACAAAATTGTAGCCTAACCATGAGAGTTAGATTAGAGACTTTAGATGTAGTTGAAAATTTGAGTAAATATCAAATTTAAATGAGAATAAATGTTAGGCTCCCTTTCTTTGTTTCTTTTTGTCATGATAATAAAGTTCCCTTTAACATATTATTCTTCATTCTTTAGTTTTCCCCTTTTGTAAATAGTCCTTTAATAACATTCATTTAACATTTGTTCCCTCTCACTCCGGGAATTAAATTCCAGACTTGTAAATAGAACCTCAAAATCACCATCTTTATTTGTAATTAGATTTCTTGATTTCTGTAAAACAAAGTCATATCTTTCTCTCTCACAAAACAAAAAAAAAAAAAAAAAGAAAGAAGAAGAAGTTTACTAACAGTTACAAATTCTTATAAGTCAACCCAAAACACTAACCCTTGGCCCTTTCAAGCAACTGACCCAAACACAAACCTCACCCCATCAAAGTAGCCAAACCAAGCCAATATCCCTAAACTGAACTCAACCATGAACAAATCAAAATACAAAGTTAAATACAACGCTAATCTTGAACTTAGATCGAATGAAAAGTATCGTTTCACATTAAGGCATATTTTAAGAAATTGGAGGGCAAAGTTAATCTCCACCCTAGGGCAAATAAATATATATTTCTCCTTAAGGAATTGGTAACTTAATTTTAAAAGGTTCAGGATAAAAAGAGGCAACTCATACACACTAACCCTTAAATATTTTGAGAGTTGAGTGACATCATGGTGAAGATACTTTAGACTCATTCTTTAAAGGAGGTCCATTTTGAATTTGATACGTAGATTAAAATGAAGTTAGGCAATCATTTTCAAATATCAAACACAATTATTCTTTGTTAATCCCGTTGGACCAACTTGAAGTATTTTCAAATTTAAACCTTATCAAGAGCTACCCCACAATGGGGCAATTTGAAGATTATGGTCATTGATTAGGAGAAAGGGATAAAATTGATTTGTGATTGCTTCAATAACATTAATTCAAAGACGATTTTTACTTCTAATAAGTTATTTTTCTTTGAAATGAATAAGAGCAACACCTTTCAAACACCTTAAGCTTATATATACCTCATTAAAACCCATATACTCAAAATCTACGGATTTAGGGCCTTAAATCTCTCAAAGACAAAGACTCGACAATAGAGGCTAAAGTAAAGAATGAAAAACAAGAAATAATGGGGCAAAGTAATTAAAAAGAGAGAGAAAAGAAGAATAAAATTAAAAAAAAAAAAAGGAGAAAGGCTTGAAAATTGGCTTGTATGTAAGAGAAAAGCTTTAACCAAAGAAGGCCTAGAAGATGCAAGGCCCTAAATCACATGCTCAGCCTAAAAACACAAACCCTACATATTCATTCCAAATCACAAACACAAAAACCTTACCCAGCATAAACACAAGGCCTTCTCACCCTCAATACTACCCACACTTAATAAAAGTTCTTTTGATCACAAGAAATAATTTATCTTAAATAAAAATTGTTTTGGAAACTGAGGCAAGCACACTTCTAATTTCTTTCTGAAAGTTCTTGACTTGTATACTCAGGTTGAATAAGTAAATCCTTCAAAATAGGCCTTCTCATTAATCCTTTTGAAACCATTTGACTAAAAGCCTAAATTCACAATATTGAATAAAAAAAGACCCAACATATTGATTAAGACGTATCACTTGCAAACTAGACTATAATTTTTGGAATAGTAATCAAGAGTATAATTTAGACCGAGAGTATGCAAAAAAGTCCTCTTCAACTAAACTAATCATAAGTCACCTTTTCTTTGGGAAATGAATTACAAGGCCTTACTAAGAAGCTAAACATCAGGGTCAAGAGACATTAAGATGCCCTATATGATTACTAAGGAAGGGGATTGTTATAGCACTTGCTCTTTAAATAAGAATTTATTCTTGTTAGCAAACTTTTAAGAAGAAAAAGGAGAGATAAAAAGAAAAAGACAAAAGAAGAAAGAAAAAAAAAAAAAAAGACAGAGAAAGTAAAGGCTTGTTACAAGTTTTTTATCCATTTTCAAGTCCATGTTGGCCCAAGCGGCTAAGCTTTCAATTCATCTCACCCATTTCATTTTTCAATGTGATCACACCTTTTTAAACTGACCATAATAGTCTAAATCATTTTCTTTGATGTAGTTTTTTATGTCCACTAACTCCTTCTCAAATCAAGGGACCTTATCTCTACTGCCCTTTTCATCATAAATGGTCTTCACCAAATTTCTCATTTGTAAATTTTTCAATTCAAAAGGTTTTTCAAATTGGTTATTTTCCTTCCTTTGCTTCTTCAATCCTTTATCAATTTCTCTTAGGATTTTAGCGAGCTCATAGGGCGCTTCCCTTTCATTAAGCCCTCTTTAGTGCTTTAGCAATCCTATAAGGCTCTTCCTGATATGCCACGCCGAGAGCTGACAACGGTGACGGTATCGGGGTAGGTCTAAGCTTATAGAAAGCTTGAAAAAAAAGTAGTACATGCGCGAAACAACAAAAGTAAAACAAGTAAACCCTCGAATAGCTCCAAAGATATGATGTACTAAGGAATTTCTAAGGACTCATGGCTTAACCTGATATGACACACAAGCTGATTTAATGAGGGTACTTGTCATCTAACCTTACTTAAGGATTATGATAAGAGTGAAATAAGTAAACAAGATGAGAGCAATGTTCACAAAAGGAAGTATATTTAATATTTTGAAGTATGATGATGCCTTGTATAGTGGGTATTTATACTCAAAAAGTTAAGGCACTTTGCTTAAAATGGAAAAGACTAAATGGGTAATGTCCAAAAAAATTAATGTACAAGAAACAATGAAGGTACAAATGAAAAATCAAAGAAATCAATGGATTTATGCAATGGAATCCTTTACATAGGACTTGGATATGTGGCAATAAGTTATTGGAGGTGCTTCTGGCAAAAACAGGCAAATAGTATGATCGGGATGGAAGGTTGAGTAGGGGTACTGAGCAGACTTAGGTCTGTCCGAGAAGAAGTGGTTGTGGATGTGTACTAGAGTTCTCAACACCAATATTGCTAAGCTAGAGGTCAGCTAGGTTATGGCTATGCAGGAGTGTGAGGGGTCAGGCTGCCAATGGAGCTTAAGTTAAGTCAGCATTCGATTACTAAGAGGCGAGAAGTTATTTGTCTTGGCATATGGAGTTAGTTGCTAGTGAAGATTGGCTTGGCCTTGGCAAGAGTTGGTTGGAGCAAGAGAATTCACTACTCAGTCCCTCAAGGCCTCGAGCTTAGGTTAAGGGTTTGATAGTCCAATTCCTATCATCCCTTTCGGATTGATTTGGATTTGGGATCAAATTCGGCTAGCATCCGTTCAATTCTTTTTCAGGGTGATAAGGGTTGAGATTGACAATGTTGAACGTATTAGAGACCCCATAGTCTTTGGGTAATTTCAGTTAGTAAGTATTATTGTTGATCCTTTAGAGTATTTTGAAGGGACCTTCTACTATAAACTGTGATTAAGAATAGATAAGGCCGATCGCTGGATGGGTTTAAGCTTGCAAAAAGCTCAGAAAGAGTTAATGGGAAAAGGTACAAAAGGGTGAAAACAAAGAATGAAAATAGTAAGTGAAACTTACGAATAGCTCCAAAGGATATGACGCACCAATGGAACTTTTAAGGACTTACGACACAATTCGATATGATTCATGAATTGGTCTAATGAGCTTACTCGCTACCTAACCTTGCTTATGGGAAAGGATAAAAGTGATGCCAAGAGTAAACAATAGTATTTACACAAGGAAGAAAATACTCAAGTGTATTAAAGGTAATCTGATTTGTTATAATTATAAGTACAAGGGTATTTATATCCATAAGTTAGGACCATTTGCCCAAAAAGGGAAAAGACAATAAGGACATTTCCTAAAGAAGCAACATACATGATACAAAAGGGTAAAAATGAATATATAAGGAAAACAATCATTAATGCAATAGATTCTACATATGATACTGTACACGTGACGATGCTGCATTGACGAGGTTATTAGGAGATGCAAATAAAAAGTACGAACATATGAGCTTATCTGAACAGGGATGGCTTAGTCAATCCGAGTTCTCTATCTCTCGACTTTTCGGCAAGGATGATGTCGAGTGATAGGTCAACTCAACACTAGCGTGTAATCATCAACTTAGCATACCACAGAATAATGGGTGATTACATGGCACAGCATTAAAGGTGACTCGGCAAGGAAGTACTTAGCCTCAGCAAGGAAGTACTCAGCCTCGACAGGGGTTGGTTAGAACATAAGGATTCGTCCTGTCAGCCCCTCTAGTCTTCGAGTTCAGTTGCAAGTTAGAGGTCCCGTAGCTTGATTCCCATCATTTTTTTCGAGTTTTTTTTGGATTTGGGATCAAATTCAAATGGTGTTTACTCGGTTCTCCGTCAGGGTGATATGAACTAAGGTTAGCAATGTTGAAGGCGTCAGAAACCCTATAGTCCTTAGACAATTCCAACCTATAGGCATTGTTACTGATTATCTTGAGGATTCTGAAAGGTCCCTCCACTCTTGCAGATAATTTGTTCTTCCTTTTGTTTAGGAACCGCTCTTTGTTGAGGTGTATCCATACTAAGTCTCTCGGCTGAAATTGTTTGGTCGACCTACCCTTGGTCTTTTCTCGCATTCTTCTAGTAGCTTGGTCAATGTGCTAAGTGGCCTTGTCATAGATGTGTTGAAGAGATTGTGCTCTAGCTGAGGCATCAGGGTCCTCTTGCGCAGGTGTAGGTACAGGGGTGTGGTCAAGGGGCAATTTAGGATTGAATCCATAAACCACCTTGAAGAGAGTCTGCTTAGTGGTGTCATGTACGGTTTGGTTATAGGCAAACTCGACCATTGGTAGGCAAACGTCCCAATTAGTTGAGTTCTTACCTACTGCAGCTCGGAGCAGTGATCCCAAAGTACAATTAACCACCTTTGTTTGGTCGTCAATTTGGGGGTAACATGAGGTATTGAAAAGTAATTTGGTTTCCAACTGACGCCACAGGGTTCTCTAAAAGTGGCTTAAGAACTTCGGGTCTCTATCAGAGACTATACTCCTTAGCACGCCGTATATTCGCACAATCTCCTGTAAGAAAAGAGAAGCAATAGTCGAAGCATCGTTAGCTTTGGTGCAGGGTACGAAGTATGCCATCTTACTAAACCGATCCACAATGACCATTACAGAATCTTTGCTTCAGGTAGTTTACGGCAGTTTAAGAACAAAGTCCATACTCAGTTCAGTCCACAGTTTCGTCGAAACAGGTAAGGGCATTGCTTTCCTTTGTTTGGCTCGGCACTTGGCCTTTTTGCACACAATGTAGCTTTCGACAACTCAGTGCACATCTTTTCGCATTCTCGACTAAAAGAATTGACCATTCAATAATTCACAGATTCTTTTCTCTCCAAAGTGTCTAGAGAGTCCTCCATTGTAAGCTTCCCTGATTAATAATTCTTATAGGGAATAAGTCGGTACTCACAGTTTCCCCTTTTAAAACAGATAGCCATCTTCTATATAATACTCATCCACTGACCTCCCATCTATGCATCGCGAAATTATTGGTCCAAAGTGTGGATCCCCAAAGTACTACTCTTTGATACTTGTAAAACCAAATAGCCTAGTCTATAGTTCTGATAAGAGCGCTTGCCTCCTCAAAAGAGTATTTGCAACTACGTTGCTCTTTCCTTGCTCGTACTTTATCACAAAATTGAACTCCTCAAGGAATTCAACCCATCTTGTTTGCTGCTTCGACAACTTAGTTTGACTTCGAAGGTACGTTAGTGATTCATGGTTAGTATATATGACAAATTCTCTTGGAAGTAAGTAATGTTACCACACTTGCATTACTCAGATCAATGCCAAAAGTTCCTTATCATACATGGAGTAGTTCAGCTGTAGTCATCGGAGCTTCTCATTATAAAAGGCAATTGGTCGGCCTTCTTGTATCAAGACAGCGCTTATTCTAACATCAGATGCATCGCATTCCAACTAAAAAATTTTGTCGAAGTCAGGTAATATTAACACCAGGGTTGAGGTCAATCTTTATTTTATGTCAGCAAAACTCCTCTCCTCCCTTTCTTCCCATAGGAAGTCAGTATTCTTCTTTCTAAGCTCGATTAATGGAGCGATGATGGTGCTGAAATTCTTGATAAACTTTTTGTAAAACAAAGCTAGTTCGTAGAAACTTCTTACGTTGGCACAAGTAGTAAGAGTTGGCCTCTTAACAATTACTTTGATCTTCTCATCATCGACTTGCAAGCCTCTTTCATTGACTACATACCCCAAGAATACCACTTCCTCCTGGTAGAAGCAACATTTCTTCAAGTTGCCAAATAGTCTCTCGACACAAAGGATATCCAAGACTGCTCTAAGATGTTTACTGTGACTTGGCATGTTAGCATTATAGACCAGGATGTTGTCAAAGCACACCACAACACACTTCCCTATGAGATGTCTTAACACATGATTCATAAGTCTCATAAAAGTGCTCAAGGCATTTGACAAGCCGAAGGGCATGACCATCCATTCATAAAGTTTATGTTGAGTCTTGAATGCAGTTTTTTACTTATTTTCTGGTCTCATGAGGATTTGATGATAGTCGGATTGAAGATCAATTTTGCTGAAAATCTTGACTCCACTTAGCTCATCCAACATGTCTTCTAGCCTTGGGAACGAATACCTATATTTGATTGTAATTTTGTTCAAGGCTTAGTTGTTAACACACATCCATCGGGTTCCATCCTTCTTTGACATTAGAAGTGAAGGCACAACACAAGGGCTGAGACTTTCTCTTACATAGCTTCTCTCTAGCAACTCATTGACTTGACATTGGAGTTCAAAAGCTTACTGGGGATTCATCCAATAAACTGGCTTATTCGGCAATGCAATATTAGGTACTAAGTCAATGCAGTACTCTATGCCTTAAGTTGGGGGCAACTCTTCAGGTAACTATTTTGGGAACAGGTTGGCATAGTCATCAAGAGACTCCTTGATTTCTTGGGGAAGCTTACCCCTCTCCTTCATTTCCAGTAGTTTCTTGACCAACTATAGGGTTGGCTCGTTAACATTGATGATCTCTCGAAGCTTGGCTTTACTCATCACTAAAGTCTTCTTTGATTGGTGAGAAAGTTTTGTCAGTAACTTATTAACTTATCTCAATGGCATTGGATTCGGCGTGATCTTCAAGTCATCCTTCTCGAACATATATGTGTTCCTGTAGTTGTCATGTATAACTCTCCTATCAAACAACCACGGCCTACCCAGCAATGTGTGGGAAGCACACATAGGCAGTACGTCGCAGAGGATCTAGTTAAAGTAATTCCCTATAGTAACCAGTAGTAGTATTTGCTGAGTAACATGTAATGCTCCTTTCTTGCTTAACTAGTACAACTTGTACGACTTGGGAAGTGCAACAGTAGACAGCTTCAGTTTGGAAACAAGATCGGGCGATGCCACATTGGTGCAACTTCCACTATCCATAATAAGAGCACATATCTGATCATTCACCTTGCAGGTGGTATGAAACAAATTTTCTCTCTACTCCTCCTCTCATGGGGGCTCCATGCTCCTAATGCATTGGACAACCATGAGTAATTGGTCTAGGTCCTCGGGGAATACGTCCTCCTCAATCAGTTCTTTCTCAGCATGAACCTCCTCCTCCTTTAGTTCTTCGTCCATACTCTTTACTTCTAACTTCAGGATATCTCCCTTAATAACCATCATCCTTTGGTTCGGACACTGAGCAACCATACGTCCGAACCCTTGACACTTGAAGCACTTGATTTGGCTTATCTTTCTATTAGACCCTTGCTCCTTTTCATAAGTTTGGGTTGGCACTTCACCATCGAGTTGGCCTTTCTACTCGGCTCTAATATCAACTCTTTTACCTAGCTCGATACTAGGTTGAGCTTAATGACTTGCCTGTCCTAGTCGGATAGTCGACATTTTAGTCATTACTCAACTCCTTCTTTGCCTCTCCACTCGCTAGGCAATCCTAATAACTTCATCCATTGTGTCAAATCATTAGAGCTTCATAATGTCTCGGATGTCTCCTCTCAATCTAGTAATAAATCTTGAGACTGTTCGAGTTGGTGGTTTCTCTACTTCACATTTTATCATAAGCATTTAGAATTCTTGAACATACTCATCAATAGTTTGGTCTTCTTGTCTCAACTCTTGAAGTCGAGTGAAAGTATCTTGGAGGTATGTTTCTAGCACGAACATATTTTTTAGCACCCTTTTCATCTTGGGCCAGGTGTTAATCTCTTCGTAGCCCTCTCTTCTTCTCATGGCCTGAAAATTCTTCCACTACATGACTGCATATCTAGAGAATTCAACAGTAGTAGTCCTCACTTTCTCATAATCCTCATATTGATAGTAATCAAACACACGCTTTACCTTCCCTTCTCAATCCAGATACTCGTCAACATTCCTAGATCCATTGAAACTTAGAATCTTAAGCTTTACATGGTCGGATGCTCTAGGGACTCGTACACGCTCCCCTTCAAAATACTCTTTTTCCTCCTCATCAAGTTCTTTCAGGCCTATCCTTTGCCTTACTCGTCCACTAACTCCTCCACCTTAAACTGGTCGAGTCGGGTTCTGACCTCTGATAGGTTGGGCAGCTTGTGGAGTGTTTTGCGTGGCCTCAGTAGGTCGGTAAGACAGTGCATGAACAACTCGGGTCAGATTTATCAAGAGGTTAGCTACCTCATCAAGTCTTTCGTCAGTGCTTCTGAGAGTTCCCTAAGATTGTCATCTATGGTGGACAACTCCACTATCATCATCGGCACTAACATTCATACTTGGGTTTGTTATTTTTCCTCATAGATTCAAAACTTAAACAAACACTTCAGAAAGTGAACAGCTAATAACACAGTAACTGACTTTGTTTTACACACACAAAATAGAGCACAATAGAACTTCAAGAAAAAATAACTATAGTTCACACAAAACCTCTACTTGGAAACTAAGATGTTTCAAACCATGATTAAGAATAGACAAGGCCGATTGCTGGATGGGTTCAAGCTTGCAGAATGCTCGGAAAGGGTTAATGGGTAAAGGTATAAATGGGTGAAAGCGAAGAATGAAAATAGTAAGTGAAACTCATGAACAGCTCCAAAGGATATGACGCACTAATGGAACTTCCGGGGACTCACGACACAATTTGAAATGACGCATGAATTGGTCTAATGAACTTACTTGCCACCTAACCTTGCTTAAGGGAAAGGATAAGAGTGATATCAAGAGTAAACAACAGTGTTTATGCAAGGAAGAAAGTACTTAAATATATTAAAGGTAATTTGATTTGTTACAGCTACAAGTACAAGGGTATTTATATTCGTAAGTTAAGGCCACTTACCCAAAAAGAGAAAAGACAATAAGAATATTTCCTAAAGAAGCAACGTACATGATATAAAAGGGTAAAAATGAATATACAACGAAAACAATCATTGGTGCTATAGATTCTATATATTATACTGTATACATAGCGATGCTGCATTGCCAAGGTTGTTAGGAGATGCGAACAAAAAGTATAGATAGATGGGCTTGTCCAAGTAGGGATAGCTTAGTCAATCTGAGTTCTCTATCTCTTGGCTTCTTGGCAAAGATGATGTCGAGTGATAAGTTAGCTTAGCACTAGAGCGTAATCATCAACTCAATATACTACAGAATAATGGGCGGTCATATGACACAGCATTAAAGGTGACTCAGTAAGAAAGTACTTGGCCTCGGCAAGGGTTGGTTAGAACATAAAGATTCGTCATGCTAGCCCCTCTAGTCCTTAGGCTCGACTGTGGATTAGAGGTCTCGTAGCTTGATTCTTATCACCTTTGGCTAAGGCAGATGACTTATTCTTTCTTTTGCTCGGGAACCTCTCCTTACTCAAATGTAGCCACACTAAATCTCCGAGCTGAAACTGTGCTGACTTCCTTCCTTTGCCTCTTTCTCTCATTCTATTGGTAACTTGGTCAATCTGTCAAGTAACTCTCTCATAGATTTGTTATAGAGACTATATTCGGGCTCTTGCATTAGGGTCTTCTTGCTCAAATAAGGATGTAAGGGTATGATTAAGTGGTAGCTCTAAATTGAAGCCATAAATGACCTTAAAGGGGGTTTGTTTGGTGGTGTCATGTACAGTGAAATTGTAAACAAATTCTACCATGGGTAAACAGACATTCCAATTGGTCAAATTCTTCCCCATTGAAGCTCGGAGCAGTGATCCTAAAGTTCGATTGATCACCTCTTTTTAGCCATTAGTTTAAGGGTGATGGGAAGTACTGAAAAGTAGTTTAGTCCCCATGTGATGCCAAAGGGTTCTCTAGAAATGGCTCAGAAACTTTAGATCCTTATCTGAGACTACATTCCTTGGCATGCTATGCAAACAAACAATTTCCTGCAAAAAGAGAGAAGCAATAGCTGAAGTATCGTTAGTTTTAGAGTAAGGTATGGAGTGTGCCATCTTACTGAATCTATCTACGATGACCATCATAGAATCTCTACCTCAGGTGGTTCTCGATAATCTGATGACAAAATCCATGCTTAACTAGGTCTAAGCTCTGGTTCAAACAGGCCAAGCATTGCTTTCCCTTGTTCAGCTCAACATTTGACTCTCTTGCAAGTAACATAGCTCTCAATAATTCGATGCACATCTCACCTCATCTTCGGCCAAAAGCATTGTTCGCTCAACAACTTATACATTCTCTTCTCCCCAAAATGTTCGAAAAATCCACCAAAATGAGCTTCCCTAACAAGAGGCTTTCTTAAAGAACAGGTCAACACACATAGGTTCCCTCCTCAGAATAGATTCCCATCTTCCACATAATAGTCATCCATTATCCTCCTCCCGACACATTGCCTAAATATGGGACCAAAATAGAGGTCTTGCTAATATTGCTCCTTGATGCTCGTAAACCCTAACAGTCTGGTTTATAGCTTAATGAGAAGAACATATCTTCTTGACAAAGCATTGACAACTACATTGTTCTTGCCTTATTTCTATTTGATTACAAAGTTAAATTCCTCCAGGAATTCAACCCATCATGCTTGCCTTTTTGATAGTTTGGTTTAACTTATGAGGTGCCTCAAGGATTCATGATTTGTGTAAATGACACACTCTCTTAGTAGTAGATATTGTTGTCATACTTGGAGTGCTCGAATAAGGGCTAAGAGTTCTTTATTATACACTAAGTAGTTCAATTGAGGTGAGGTCCTTGTAGCTTCTCACTATGTTAAGCAATTGGTCAACCTTCTTGCATCAGGACAGCGCTTGTACCAATGCATGATGTGTCACATTCAAGCTAAAAAAATTTCTCGAAGTTGGGCAAAACTAAAACTAGTACAGTAGTCAATCTTGCCTTCACTTCAACGAAACTTCTCTCCTCCTTCTCTCCCCACTTAGACTCGATACTCTTCTTTGTCATATTACTAAGGCATGTAACGATGGCACTTAAGTTTCTTTAAATCTTCAGTAAAAAGATGCCAATTTATGGAAACTTCTTACCTCGGCACAGGTGGTTGGAGTTGGCCATTTGACAATAGCTCGGATCTTCTCATCATTGACTTATAAGCCTCCCCTAGTAACTACAAATCCTAAAAAAACCACTTCTTCTAGGTAGAAGTAACACTTCTTCAAATTTTTGAATAACCTTTAAGCTCGTAGTATGTCAAATACAGCATGAAGATGTTCAGAGTGACTTGATAGGTCAACACTGTACATAAGGATGTTGTTAAAGTATACCATGACACAATTCCTAATCAAATTTCTCAACACATAATTCATTGGTCTAACGAAGGTGCTTAGGGCATTTAACAGGCCAAAGGGCATAACCATCTACTCGTAAAGTCCATATCAAGTTTTGAATGCAGTTTTTCACTTATCTCTTGAACTCATTTGGATATAGTGGTAGCTAGACTTTAGATCAATTTTACTAAAGACCCTAGCTCAATTCAGTTCATTCAACATGTCATCCAACTTAGGAATAGGATACATATACTTGATTGTGATCTTATTCATGACTTGACTATCCATGCACATTTGCCAAGTATCATCCTTTTTTAGCACAAGAAGTGCCAGCACAATATAGGGGTTAAGGCTCTACCTCATATATTGCTTCTCCAGTAGTTTATTGATTTGTCTTTAGAGTTCAGTAGCTTGTTCAAGGTTCATCTAACAAGCTGACTTGTTCAATAGGGCAGCTACGGGTATTAAGTCAATTCAATGTTCAATGTCTCTTGTAGATACCTAATTTTTTCCTCCCTTTTTTTGTTTTTTTTTTTTATTATTATTATTATTTTTATTTCTTTTCTCAATAGGCCCTAAATTAGAGTATATTCAAAAAAATAGAGAATTAAAAGAAAACCCAAAAAAATTAAGAAATTTAGAAAAAATAAGGATCATAGAAAAATACAAAAAAATTTTCAATAATAAGGAAAAGCATAAAAAAAAATAAGAAATTTTAGAAAGAAACCCTAAAAAAAAAAAGATAAAAAATTAGAAAATGAAGTTTAAAAAATTAGAAATTCGAAAAATTACAAAAAAGTAGAAAAATTCAATTCAATTAAAAGATTTTAGAAAATAACATGTTATTAGGATAGATTTTAATTTTGGTCTAGAAGTTAGGCTGTTGAACTTAGGTGATTTAAATCTAACTCAGGCTGACCGAGTCCATATGTGTAATTGATTGCACGTATGGATAAGGCACAAGCCAACGGCCTGACGATTAAGTATATGGACATAACATTAGCCTTGAGCATAAGGTCTTGGGTTCGAAACTTAGCAAAGGTAGGGAGGCCTTTTTTTTTTTTATGTTTTGTTTTTAATCATATCAGAGACTGCCACGTATTAGGATCTGATTGTGCCACGTGTTCTAATACGTAGTGTCTTAAAATTTGACAGCCCCGCTAACATGGCGCCATGTGGCATCCACATAGTGTGCCATGTTAGTTGCCACGTATCACGAATGATATGTGGCATGTTAGGGTTAGACGATCACGTCAGCTCCTTTTTCCCTCCTCTTCCTTCCTTTTCCCTTCGTTTTCCTCTCTTTCCCTTATTTTCCCCAGATTTTCTCTCCCTTTCTTGGCTCAAGAACACCCGACCCCTTTACTTCAGCTCCAATTTCTGCACAAATTCTGCACGTACTTATGCAATTTCTCACTTTAATCCTATTGAGCACATAGCCTACTATGAATCGGACCCGCTAACTCGTCCAAATTCGGTCAAAAACGAATTTAAGTCGAGCTCCTAAGTTAGGAAAAAAACTGAAATCTCGGCATTTACATTCAAAATCCAATCCAAGCTTTCCATGTTTTATGGGAACAATTCAAGTATAAAATGGTGTTAAGGGAGCTCACACGATCATACACAGCCACTCATGAGTAGCTAATTCACTCACAACTACTCTCTCTCTCTATACATACCAAACACTCCTTCTCTCTTCGGCTCTCTCTCTCTAGCTACCCTCAAGGAATACCACAACCCTAGCCATAACCCCTACATTCTTAGCTTTCAGCTAGTACCAGCTACAACCACCGCCGTGCCCCCTAGTCACTCAACCAAACACTGTCTATCAAACCCTAACCACCATCCCTCTCTCTCTTCGAACCACCACCCTTAGCCGTCTTCGACCCAAACTAGCCACACAACTGAACTCTTCACTCTCCAAAACCCCTACCCCAACTAACCAATCACACTTAGTAAACTCCATACAACTAAACCACCATCACCACCCACAGCCAACATTCAAAAACCCCCAACCTAAGCTCCATTGGTCTTAACACTTCACTTACCCCCCATAAATCTAATAAGATACTCACTAAAATCCCTTTTCCCCATCGTTTAGGTGGTTGGAAAATGCTTAGAGCTTCCCCATCGCATGGTGCTACTTTCCTTCCGTCTGCAACCTAAACTCGATTAGATGACCCGGATCCGACCCAATAGCTTTGACCTGACTGACCCAGGTCCGACCCGCGCATCCTCTTTCTAGTCCGGACCCTTTTTTTTTATTTATTTCGGTTTCTTTTTTGTTTTATTTTGTTTTGTTTGTTTTGTTTTTGTTTAGTTTATTTATTTATTGTTGATTTTGTTATTTATTTATTTTTTTATTTACCTCCAAATGTAAAAGTAAAAGAGAAGAAAAAAAAAGGAAAAAAAAAAGAAAAAAGAAAGGTAACTTTTTTCTTTTTTATCACTAATTTAAATAAAAATAAATAAGCCATAATAAATAATAAATGAATTAAGTAAAAAAAAGGGATAAAATAAATAAAAAAGGAAAATAAATAAAATAAGATTAATCACTTAGAAAAAATGATTTTCTAAAAATAAGTGAAAATAAATCGATCTCTTTCCAAACTAGGACTATTTTAGAGTTTCCAAAAATAAGAAACCGATTAGGACGTTTTAGGAATTTTTTAAACAAATCAAAACTGACTAAAATGTAAACTCGATTGTTTTCAAATTAAAACAAAACCATTCCACTAAAGTTTTTACATAAAAGAATTACGTACGTCTTATCCTAAATAGTGGGTACATAAGCACTTATAAGGTGATGATAAAAATGAAAAAAAAAAAAACTAATTTTCCTTAGATTATTTCATTTGTCTAATTAGAATAGTTAAATTAAGTTCCGTCTCATAAAATAAAAAGGTGATTTTTAAATATTAAAGTTAATTTTGGAAAGTCAATGGTACTTGTAAGGGTTTAAAAGGCCTAACACCCGATCTAGATTTTGGTTTTCAAAAAACCATATTTATAAATAGTTTTTTTAATTGATAGACCGGTAGCTAAGTTATAAGCAATTCACTTAATTGGTTATAATTTAACCCTTTTTCTCAACTTCAGTCGGAAGGCGACTCCAAATCTTTTCAAGTTGAAAAAAATAGTTTTCTTTAAACTTTAGTCGATAATTAGTATTAAATGAGTAGAGTTTAGTACTGATTGGTTTAAAAAAGACCTAATTTTATATAAAAAAAAACTAAGAGGATGAAAAACTAGGCTCAACACCTCTAAAAGAGGGTAATTCCTCAGGTAGCTATTTTAGGAATAGGTTGGCATACTCATCTAGTAGTTCTTTCACCTCTAGGGTAGTACATCCTGCTCCTTCAACTTAAGTAGTTGCTTGATCAATATAAAAGTAGGCATATCGGCCTTAATAACTTCTCAAAGCTCAACTTTACTTAGCACCAAAGTCTTTTTACTTTGGTTTGTAACTTACTTACTTGACTTGGGGTTATGAGGTTTAAGGTAATCTTCCTACCATCCTTCTTAAACACATAGGTGTTCTTGAATTCATCACATATAACTCTCCGGTCAAAAAGCCAATGTCTACCTAGTAACATATGAGATGCATACATGGGCAATACATCACAGAAAATTTCATTAAAGTAATTCCCAATGGAAATTGGTAGTAATGCTTGCTGGGTGACATGTAGTGATTCCTTCTCGTTCAACTAATGTAGTTTATACGGCATCAAATGTGAAATAGTAGGCAATTTAAGCTTCTTAATTAGGTCGGCAGATGTCACATTAGTGCAGCTCCCACTATCCACTACGAGCACACATACCTGATCATTTACTTTGCAACTAAAGTGGAATAAGTGCTCTCTATACTCCTCCTCATAGAGGGTTCTAAACTCATAACACATTAGATAACCAAAGTTAACTTATCCAGGTCCTCTACAAATATATCTTCCTCAATCAGGTTGGTATTAACATCAACCCCATCTTCTACTTCTTTTTCCTCCTCCGATTCCTCATTTATGCTATCTACTTCAATTTTCAGGACATCTCCTTTGATAATTATGGTCCTTTGGTTCAGACATTATGCAGCTATGTACCCAAACCCAAACCCTTGACATTTAAAGCATTTGATCCAACTCGTCTTCCTCCCAAATATTTTCTCCTTCTCATAGGTTCTTGACAACACTTCACCATTAACTGGTCGGCCCTTCTGTTCAACTTTGATTTTTACCCTTTGGGTCAGCTTAAAGCTTTGTTGAGCTTAGTAACTTCCTAGAGTAGGTCAGCTTGATTGACTAGGTAAGCTCATTAAGGGTCGGGTTGACTTGTTTCTTCTTTGCCTCTCCACTTGCTAGGCTACTCTTATAGCCTCCTCTAATGTAGTAAATTGCTAAAGTTCCACGATGTCTCAAATGTCATTTCTTCACCTAGTAAGAAACCTAGATATTGTTTGTGCTAATGGCTCTTCTACTTTACAGTAGATCATGAGTATTTGGAACTCGTAAACATACTTATCAACAGTTTAGCTTCCTTGCCTTAGCTCTTAAAGCCAAGCGAAAGTGTCTTACAAATAAGTATCCAGTACAAAACTGTTTTTGAGGATTTTTTTTCACCTCAGGCTAAGTGTTAAGTTCCCTAAATCCTTCTTATCTCATAATTTGGAAGTTCTTTCACCATATCGTAGCATAACCTTAAAACTTTATAGCAACCATCCTCACCTTCTCAAGGTACTCATATTAGTAATAATAAAAAGAAATTGCTTTACCTTTTCCTCTTAGTCTAGGTAGTCATCAGCGCTCCCAAAACCATTAAAGCTTAGAATTTAAAGCTTCACATGATTGGTAGCTCAAGGTGCACAAGCTCGCTCCTCTTCTTCTTCATACTCTTCTTCTCCTTCATCATCCATATCTCTTAAGTCAATCATTCTTTGTACTCATCCTCCTGCTCCTCCACCTCAAACTTGTCAAGTTGGGTTTTGTCCTCTTACAGGTTGAGCAGCTTGTAAAGTATTCTACATAGCCTTGATAAGTTGAAAGGCCAATGCATGTACAATCCTGGTAAGTTTGGCTATAAGATCAGCCATTTCATCAATTCGTTCATTTGTACTTCTTAGGGTGCCTTAGGGTTGTCGTCCATGATGGAAAACACCACTATTGTCATCTCCAATACTAGTATTAACACTAGCATTTGTTATCTTCTTCAATCAAACTCAGTAACAATCTCTTACTCTAAGAAATAATAGATATAGTCCCTTCAAGTCAACAACACACATACACACTTCTTCGACATGAATATTTAACTAATATGTGAATACAATAGCAACTCCAGCGAACAATAAACCAAATTGAAACTTGCTTTGTTTTCATAAATTCAAAATAGGCCAAAACAAAGTATACAACCACAGCAGTCTACTATGCCTTCTACTTACTCAAATACTTATAGTTATTCCTCTACACAACTTCAATATGCCACAACAACAAATACTACTTCACAAAAGCTCAAATACAACTTACCCAAATAAACTTCCGCTTTGATACGAAGATGATACGCCGTGTTGAGAGTTGATGAGGGTGACAGTATCAAGGTGGGTCCAAGCTTGTAGAAAGCTTAAAAATAAAGTGGAAAATGCATAAACAACAACAAAAGTATACAAGAAAACTTTGAAATAGCTCCAAGGATATGATGCAATAGGAAACTTCTAAGGACTCATGGCTCAACTTAATATGATGCACGAGTTAATCCAACAAGGGTACTCGCCACCTAACCTTGCTTAAGGATTAGGATAAGAGTAAAGTAAGTAAACAAGCTAAGATCAATGTTCACGAAAGGAAGTATATTCAATATTTTAAAGTATGATAATGCCTTACGGCTACATGTACAGTGGGTGTTTATATCCGAAAAGTTAGGGCATCCAACCTAAATGAAAAAGACTAAAAGAGTAATGTCCAAAAGAAAGAAATAATGAAGGGTACGAATGAAAAATGAAAGAAATCAATGGATTTGTACAACAAAATCCTTCACATAGGACTTAGACACACAGCAATAGGTTATTAGAGATGCTTCTGGTAGAAATAGGCAAATGGTACAATCAAGATGGAAGGCCAAGTTGGGGTACCGAGCAGACTAGGGTCCATTTGAGAAGAAGTGACTACGGATGTGTTCTGGAGTTCTCAACACCAATATTGCTAAGCTAGAAGTCGGCTTTGTTATGGCTTTGCAGGCGTGTAAGGGGTCGGGTTGCCAGTGGAGCTTAAGTCAGGTCAGCATTTGACTACTAAGATGAGAGAAGTTACTCGACTCGGCATGTGGAGTTGGTCAGCAATAAGGATCAACTCAGCCTTGGTAGGAGTTGGTTAGAGTAAGAGAATTTGCCTTGTCAGTTCCTTAAGGCCTTAAGCTTAAGCTCGGATTAAGGGTTTAGTAGTCCAATTCCTATCACTCCCTTCATCAATTTACCACATAAGGTCTTTAACGAACCTATAAGGTGCTTTTGTTTACCAATAATCTTTTTTAGAGTTCTAACTATCTCAAGAAGCGCTATCCTATCTAATTTTTTTAGGATTCTAACCAGCTCAAGGAGTGTTAACTTATCTTACAATCTCTTTTATGGTTCTAGCTAGCTTAAGAAGCATTGTCCTGTCTCATCTTTTAGGGTTCTAGCTAGCTTATAAAGTGTTGGCTCATCTCATCTTTTAGGCTTCTAGCCAGTTCAAGGAGGGCTTCTAGCTAGCTTAAGGAGTACTGTCTCGTCTCATCTTTTTAAGGTTCTAGCCAACTCAAGAAGCTTTGTTTCGCCTCAAATTTTTTTAAGGTTTTAATTAGCTCAAGGAGTGCTATCCCATCTCAAATCTTTTTAAGGTTCTAGCCAACTCAAGGACCACTGACTCTTCTCTCAAAGGGTTCTAGCTAGCTCAAGGAGCGCTGACCCATCCCTCAAAGGGTTCTAGCTAGCTCAAGGAGCATTGTGCTATCTCATCTTTTAAGGCTTTAGCTAGCTTAAGGAACATTGTCTCGCCTCATATCTCTTTCAGGGCTCTATCCAACTTAAGGAGCATTGTCCTGTCTGGTATGAATTCCATAGATGAACACACATGCGTAACCAAAAGGGTAGGTTCAAGCAAGATGGCTTGAAAAGTAAATGGTAATCGAGGATAAGTAGGGGTTTTAGTACACCGACGATGGATATGACGCACCAACGCCTCATACGAGCTTAGGTCACACTTGATATGACACATAAATATGGCTGAAGGTCACTTACCACTAGTCTACGCTCAATAGGTTAGATAAGAGTAAGTAGAAGAACACTTAGCTCAAGAGGGAGTAAAAGTTCAGTGTGTTCTTTGTATGATGATTATATGACTATTACAATTTGCAAGTATTTATAGTACCCAGTTAAAGTAAGTCCTAAATTACAGAAAATTACAAAATTGGATCTCTACTTGCTAAGAAAAAGGAGAATAATTTATAAGGGAAGTATGAAATCGTGCAAAAAAAAATATCCTTCGTCAGAAAGGATAGTATAGATGTTAGAAAGGACAATGAGCATATAATTTTGCTCATTCTGTGGTCCTAATAACACTACGAGTTGTACAAGGGTAGACCTTGGTTAAGTTTAGTCGACGTTGGCAATTCAGTAACTTTAATTGCTAGGGCTAAACAAGGGTTAGCTTAAGGATGGCTCACATTTGGGTTGGCCTTCGGTGGTTGGCTCCTAACAATTGTTTGCTCAGCCTCAGCACTATGGAGATGGCTGTTTTCCTAATTTGGTGCTTAGACTGGGGTGTTGCGGAGGGGTTAGCTCCGTATCTTAGTTGATCATCTCAATAACTTTCTACATGGTGTGGAAAGCAAATGATACGAACCGGGACCAAGGACAGACAAGGTCAGTCGTAGGGGTATGGGTCCACTCCTACCAAAGGAACGAAAAGTAAATGGGAGTTAATGGTTAAGCAAATCCTGTGCACTAACTCTACAAATATTACACACTATAAAACCACATAAGGACGTAAGGCTTGTCGAATGTAATGCACCAGTTCGAGTGATAGGGTTGCTCGCTACAATCCTTGCTAAAGGGATTGATAAGAGCTGGTAAAGGAGAGAACTTTCTGAGAGAAAAGACTCAAAAGCGTTTTTTCATTAATTCTATTATATATATCTATATTGTTACAAATGTTGCTATTTATAGTACGTCCTAAACCCTAATGACAAAACTGTAAATAATGTACAAGGCCTTAAACCCTAAAGAATTGGGCTCATAAATAAAATAAAGACAAATAAGTACAAAAATATAAAACTATGCATCTTACAGGGAGAAGTTGGCATGTGGTCATTCGGCATGCCTTAGAGGTAGTCTCGTAGTGTTTAGTCAAGACACCAGAGAGGTCGGCCCATAATTGCCAAGTTCTGAAGTTAGTTGGCAATAGTTCTCTGAGGTGTGCCAAGTGGATCTAACACTCAAAGTGATCTCTTGACTGCTAAGTCAACGATAGACTTTAGCCGAGTGAATGCAACTCTCAGAAACATGATACCTCAGCTTATCGGTAACCATGATGCTAAGTAAGTGATTGCTCAAGTATAGGTAAGGATTGGTTATTGTCTCGGCCTTATGCTTCACGGCACTCTATCTGCAAGAAATAGTATTATTTGGCTCAACAAATAGAATGAGTTAGCAAGTAGAAAACCTTGGCTTTGGCAGTCAGCTTAGGTCAGTACCCTGAAGCCTATCAGCAAAGTAGCTTAGTAGATTAGATTGGGATTAATAGTGCTCCTCAACGCTTAACTCATCTTGGAAAATTAGGGGAACCATTTCAAAAAGTTATCAAGCTTAGGAGCGCATGATCGATCCTTGATCCCTATCATTGTCTCTTATCTTTAAAGGTTCTACCCAACTCAAGGAGTGTTATCTCACCTCATATCTCTTTTAGGGTTTTTGCTAACTCAAGGAGTATTATCCTGTCTCTCATCTTTTAGGTTTCTAGCCAGCTTAAGGAGTGCTGTCCCATCTCTCATCTTTTTAGGGTTCTAGCTAGCTCAAGGAGCGTTGTCTTGTCTCTCATCTTTTAGAGCTCTAGCCAACTCAAGAAGTGTTATCCCATCTTAAATTTTTTTTAGGGTTTAGCTAACATAAGGAGCACTTTACTCGTTGGCTCAGGTTAGTCAGCTCAAAGGGGCATGACTAAGCTTTAATTTATCACTTAAGGTTTTAGCCAACTCAAGCAGTACTATACCCACTCACCTAACTTAATAACTCAAGGGGGTACAACCGAGCTTCAATTTGTCACTTAAGATTTTAGCTAGCTTAAGGAGCACTTTCTCCATTCACCTAGGTCAATCATCTCAAAGGAGCACGATTAGGCTTTAATTTGTCACTTAAGGTTTTAGCCAGCTTAAGGAGCGCTTTACTTGCTCATCCAGGTTAATCAATTCAAAGGGGTACGACTAGTCTTCAATTTGTCATTTAGGGTCTTAGCCAACTCGAGGAGTGCTTCGTCTGTTCACCCATGTTAGTCAGTGTAGAGGATCACAACCAGGTTCTTATTTAGGGTCTTAGCTAATTCAAGGAGTGCTTTGTCTACTCACTAAGGTTAGTTAGCTTAGAGGAGCACAACCAGGTTCCCATTTAAGGTCTTAATTAGTTTAAGGAGCGCTTTGCCCATTCACCTAGGTTAGTTAACTCAAAGGAGCACAACTAAGTTCTCACTTTATGGTCTTAACTAACTCAAGGAGTACTTTACCCATTTACCTAGGTTAGTGAAGTTAGAGGAGTACTATCAAGTTCTCACTTTAAGGTCTTAGCTAGCTCGAGTAGCACTTCACCCATTCACCCAAGTTAGTTAGCATAGAGGAGCATAACCAAGTTTCAATTTGTCATTTTAGGGCTCTTGCTATCCCACAAGGGCGTTACTATCCATTTAAGTATCCTTTTAGGGTTCTTGCCCACTCTTAAGGTGTTATCCTTTAGTTAATGTCACTTTTACAGTCTTGTCAACTTTGAAAGTGCTTCCCTTTTTTCAAAACTTTCTAAGGCTATAGTCAGCTTGTAGAGCACTATATCATTCTAAAAACCCACTTTGTGTCTTAGCCAGCTCTTAAAGCTCTTTCTCTCTCTTTCTTCTTTCAACAAATCCCTAGTAGATTAGACTTAAGCTAACTAGCTAGTTGTAGTGTTGCTTAAGGTAAATTTATCCTCAAAGTAAAAATTGTGCCTTTTTAGTCTTTGTGGTAAAGTTTTATTCAAACTTCACCATAAAGAGAAACAGTTGCAAATACCCCATTTTTACCTTAAAATAGGAAAAATGGTCCTAATTTAGAAAAAGTACAAAAAAATAAATAAATAAATTTTGAAAATTTTCGAAAAAAAAAATAGAATAGGTAAATTTAAAATAGTTTTAGTATACTATTTAGGTCTTAAATAAAAAAAGGAATATTGGGCCTGGGCTTAGATTTAAATATAGCTTAGGCTGACTTAGTCTATATATGCAATTTGATTGCATATATAGACAAGGCACATGTACTAGTCTATTAGTAAAGAACATATACATACATAGTAGAGATTAAGGTTCGAAGCTCAAAAGGAGCAGACACTTCATTTCTTTTTGCAAAATGGAAGGCGTAAGTTTAACTTACGTGTATTTGGTTCCTTCTTCTTAAATAAGCTCCACGAGTTCAGCTTGCCAAATCAAATTCATAGCCTTTTTCAATGCCATTATCTATACAATTTAACTAATTTAATGGTAAAATCATGTAAATTTCATGTCATATATTTGAATGAACATAAAAAAATCGTCTACATTCATTCATTAAAATCTCAGGAGAAAATAAAATAAAAAATAAAAAACGAGATTGCAGCTATTGCATAATCTGTAGAATCTGAGTTAAAATGGAATTGATTGAAGCTGTCTAATTACATTGTAGATGAGATTACCAACTTTTCAATGCAATTTATTAACTTAAGTCGTTTTCTATACATGAAAGTAAAGATCACAATAGCTCTTTGATTCTAATCTAAATCATCCATTAATGGCTTTACAAGCTTATTTATGCTTCAAATAGTATAAATAGGATTGTGGTGTTCATTCTTGGCATCCTAGAAACCTATCAACCATCATCCCCATTCTCTCCTTCACTCATTTTTAGCTTTCTCTCTTTACCTTACGCCATCTCTCTGTCTCTCTCTCTCTCTCTAATCTTACAAGCTCCACATCTAACATCAACTTAAGCAACCACCACAATGGTGTTTCCCAGTTGCCATATGTTCAAACCTAACTCACCTAAAGCTCAGTCATAGCTCCAACTCCTCCTTTCAAACTGCCACCTATCCAAACCTTAACCATCGCAGCTCCACCTTTGAAACACTAAATCCCAGCCATTCCTACTACAAAACAATATCACTAAAAGGATCTCCATTACCAAAAATGTAATACCCAACCACCTTTCGAATTCTAACCACCACCCACAAAGCTTGGCCACTATCACCATCATCGACTAAACTTAAAAACTGCTAAAATTACTTCCAAACACCAAGGTGTCGCCCCTACTCCCTCAATCTCCAATCCAAAACACATAAATCCTAGCTTTCCCACTCATTTCATCGCCTAAATTACCCTAAAACAACCCCTATCAACCGTTACTGTTACTCCTCGTCACATGTACGTATGAGTTTCGTACTAACTCGTGACTCAACCCAATGTTCAAAATCCAACCCGCGCATTATTTTGGTCTGACTCTATTACATTATTTTTGTATTGTTCCTTTTTTTTATTTTATTATTTTTACTTTTTTTTTTATCTTTTAGGCTTCGGTAAAAAATAAATAAAAATGTGAAAAGATAAAAAAATAAAAATATATATATATATAAGAAAAAAAAAGTTTATCACTTAGAAAAATCTATTTTTTCAAATAAATAAAGTGAATTAACCCTTTTTCAAAATTATAGTTTCTTTAGAATTTTCTCAAGAAAATAATTAAGGACGCTTCCTCTTAGAGGATTTTACTAAATAAAATCAAATAACTAAAAAACTTAAACTCAACTATTTTTCAAGATTAAAATGAACCAATCCACTAATGTTTTCGAAAAACGAACTATCCTTACTATAGAATACGTAGGTAGACTCGTGTAAGAACCAGTTCTGAATTATAAACTAGCCTAATCCAGATATGACCGAGCCTAAACTACCTGAATTAAAAAAGGAAAAAAGAAAAAAAGAAAAAGCAACAATTCGACCACCATAACATTTCATATGTTTGTTAGGCGTAACACCCCTCAACCCTAACCCCCTCGAGTTCCCTCATTTACTTTTCCTTACTTTTTCTTTTCACTTTACAAATATCACAACTCACATCATCACATGTCCATTTACTTTTTTCCCCATTCAAACTTTTTCAGTATAATTTCATAGCTTTTTCAAAGGTTTAGATTTGTCTCCATGTGTTTATTCCCATGCACATTTCTTCTGTTGGTAGAAGTTTCAAAAAGGTCAATTCTACTTTTGAAAGTTGACTAGCGTATGAAGTGCTTAGACAATTTAAATGGTGTAACACGTTTTACATTGAAAAAAAATTTTAGATGTCGGTATAGTCATGCAGGTGGAGTGTTTGATGAAATTTGGAGAGTTCAATTATTACTGCCCTACCAACGGTTTCGTTTCAAAATTTGAAAATTTAAACGAAATGCGCAAACCTTTCTCGTTGCTTATAAAATGAAGAGTGTAGGAGTTATCGCTCCTTCACAAAAACATTCAAACACTCCAATCATCCTGCCTTTGCATTTTGCAATTGTGAAATACTCTTAGATAAATATTTATTTTAGTTATCATAAGGCTTCGAGCATAATTCTTTATTACATTTCACTAAACCATTTGCATTAACCAAAATATTTGCATACACTTACTCACTAAATAATTTTTGTTTTGCATTGTCTTGCAATTTTTTTCTATTCTTCAATCGTAAATCTTTCTTGTAGTAAACAAAAAAAAAAAAAATTTACATCTATGGAACAATTCTTGCACCTTACTTTCTCTGGAAAGAAGTACAGTTCCTCATTTGGTGAAAAAGGTAAGGGTAAGGGCACTAAAATTGGTACATTATCTGAGCTACAATGGTTCAATGATGTTTAAGCATAACTAGATTATGAATACAACCTGAATGAGCAGAAGGCATATAAAGTGGTGGAAAACGTTGAACAACAAGGTATACAGCCTCCTGGTTTCGATCTTGAACCTTAATGCACAAGTTATCGAAGTACACTACCTCTTGGGTTCAAACCTTCACGCATAAGTGTCCCTGAAGGTCCTCTTATATTCAAACCTCCTAGCATGAGTGTCTCTACATGACTTGTTGGATTTAAACCCCTACAGATGAGTTTCCCTGTGAGCACACTCAAGGATGAGGAGGATGAGATAGAAATGATTCCCGAAACAAAAGAGCAACATATGGGACAACGTGCCCTTAGCAGTTTAAGGCCTTCAGGCTCAAGTAAGTCGCTTAAAGTTGATAAATCTAATATTTTTACTACACATTTTTGTAAAGGTATAGACGAGAAGGGGAACTCGAGAGCATTCTACAATTACTATAACGCGAGTTATTCTTAGAAAATTGTAGAGGGATATGGTAACCTCAATAGGCACTTGAGGTAGAAGAATCCTAAGGAGGTAGAGATAGATAGTACGCAGTAATAGATTGCCTAAAATGGCGATTCGTCCGAATAATTGCCAATGAGGTATGATCAAGAGAGGTAAAGTATAACTTGGCGCAATACTTAGCCAACATGCACTTATCATTCAATACGAGTGCATCAGAGTAGTAGAGCTACTACGAGCGGGAAACGTTCAACCCCAATTTGCAATAGCTTAGCTATAGCATATTAACCTAAGCTACACAGAAGCTCTATCATAAGGGTAAAAGGGAGCTCACAGGTAACTTCGCTTCACTCGATACGTTTATGTCCATATGTACAGACATATGGACGGATCATTTTCATAATAATTCTTATATGGGTGTCATTGTTTACTAGATAAAAGATAACTAGCAAATTAATAAGTGACTATTGGCTTTAGGGTATGTAACGATTGTCTCACAGTGCAAAACATCTATAAAATCATTAAAGAAATCATAAACGAGTACGAGTTAGTTAGGAAATTTTTTTCTATTGGTTTTGACAATACAAGTGCCAACATGGCCTCAATATTATTTTGTGAAATTACTGTCAACTTACATTGGGGGGGAGGGGTGTAGACACCTCATTTTTGCCTCCCTTTTTATTTTTTAGAATATGTTAAAAGGTCCTAAATTAGGAAAAATACAAAAAAAAGAAATAAAGAAAACCCTAAAAATAAGAGATTTAGGAAAAAATACAAAAAAAATAGAAAAAATCCCCAAAAAAATATGAAATTCAAGAAAATACAAAAAAAAAAAAAGAAAAAGCACAAAAAATAAGAAATTTAGAAAAAATATTTAAAAATGGTAAAATTTTAAAAAGTATATAAAAAATTTTAAAAAGTCACAGAAAATAGAAAAAAATTAAAAAATAGGAGATTTAGAAAATAATTTTTTTGAGTAGTTTGAATAAAATAGATTTTTAATTTAAATAAATTTAAAATAAAATGACCATTAAACCTAGGCTTAGATTTAAATTTAGCCCAAACTGACCTAGTTCATTGCACATGTGGATAAGGCACAAGCCAACGGCCTAATAAATAAGCGCATAGATAAGGCATTAGGTTTAGTTGCAGATCATGGGTTTGAGACTCATTAGAGACATGAGGTTGGTTTTTATTTTTTTTCTTTTTCAAATTCCATATGTGACCATATGTCAAGCCATCATTGGGCCACGTGTCTGACATTGACATATGGCATTTTGTGATTGGTCGTGACAACAAAAATTCTTTCCCCCCATTTTCTTCTCCACTTTCCCCTTCTTCCCTTCACTTTCTTTTAAAAAAAAGAACAATTAAACAATTAAAAAAGGGGATTCGACACAGATGAAGGGGAAAGGGAATTCATTTTTGAAAACACACACAAAAGAACCACACACGCACATAAAGGGAAGGGATTTTTATTTTTAAAAAATACACAGGGAAAGGGGACATTAAAAAAAAAAAAAAACAAAAGAAGGGAAGGAATTCATTTTAAAAAAAAATACACAATACAGAGGGGGACCTACCAAGCCAAATAGAGGTGAGATCCCCTCTCTCTCTCTTGGACTCTCTCTCTCCCCACTAACTCTTTCTCTTGAACTCGTTCTCTCTCCCTCTCGCTGGCTTCATGCTCCTTCCCCTACACCAACACTCACAAGTTACATACAACGTAAAGGGGGGGACCATGGTCTAACACACATAAAAGGGATTCTCTCTCTCTCTCTCTTTCGACCTCTCCCCCGATCATCTCTCTCTCAGCCTAGTCACTATCTAAGACACCAAACACACAACACTTACATACCTCTCTCTCTTAACAAGCTCTCTCCTTCTCTCTCACCAAGTCTCTCTCTCAATACACACAGGCCAGACCCTCTCTCTCTCCACTGTCTCTCACACTCTCAACCCAACCCTCTTTCTGTGCACAGTCATAACCACCCACCAAATAGCCATCCTTCATTAGACCCACCCATCGAACCCTAAGCCATTCGACCCTCACCACTATTGAACCATCTACACACAAATCTTACCCTCTCTTGATCGACTCTATCTCTCTCTTTAATTCGAAATAACACATAGACACATACAGATCTCTCTCGACCTTCTCTCTTGGATTCCTTCTCTTGACTTGGATACACACGAATTCACACACATTCTCTCTCTCTTTCTCCGAAACCAAGGCTACTCCCACGCATGCCATTCTCTTAGCTACCCCTATCCACACAAACACAGTTACCTCGAACAACCCATCTTGATCACTAACGGCAGCATACAGCGCAACCGCACATGATATATATACAGCTACCCTCTCGACTCTTTGCACCATCTGTTTCTCGCATCCACCAAAGAGCAACAGCAAGTTACCCATAGCTACTGCCATCCAAGTACCCATTGTTGCACAAACCACCATTGCAGCGCCACCCAAACACGCATAACCACCACATCCATGGCAACTGACACCTTCCTTGCATGAACCAACAACCTAACTAACCCAACTCTACACCTCCCCAAGCTGAAACAGCACTGCGTGGGTCAAGTACCATCACCTTCGGCTACCTCAAATTTGACCACCACCTAAACGATCACCGTAGGCTACAACGCTTGGCCTACACCCTCATTCCCTAAACCAAAACCTACGAAAACACCTTCACCTACTTAAATTAGTTGTTGGAACCATCCAAATTGCCTCCTTCAATGCTCGTTAAGCAGTTTGCATCTTCCTTGTAGAGTTACATGAATCGCACGTGATTGGGTTAAACGACCCGAATCCAACTCGACATCCAACCTAATATCCAACTCGATTGACCCAAATTCGACCCATACACCTAGGTCCAATCTAAGTTTGATCCAATAGTTATTTTAGTTGTAATTTTTTTTTAAAAAAAAAATTGTTTTGTTTATTTATCTTGATATGTAATTATAATAAAAGGAAAATTCGAAAAAAAAAAAAGAGAAAAAGGAAAAAAAGAAGAAAAAAAAGGGAAAAAAGCAAGAAAAAGAAAAAGAAAGAAAAAGAGGAGGAAGTACAATTATTTATTTATTTATTTTTATATGTTTTATTAAGAAAATAAAAAAAATAATAATCAAATAAATAAATAAAGTTACTTTATCACTTAGAAAATTAACTTTCCAAAAATGAATAAAAATAAATAGACTTTTTTTCCAAATTTAGGACTACTTTAGATTTTTCAAAATGAAACCTTAATTAGGACCACTTTAAGATTTTTTCAAAAATAAAACCTTAATTTATGACCCTTTTAAGATCTTTTCTAAAAAGAACTCAAAACGGGTAAATAACGTAAACACGATTTTTTTTTTTTGAAAATTAAAATCAATCAACCGCTATGTTTTTGGTAAATGAACTATAAAAGTCTAATCCCGAATAGCGGATACGTAGATACTTGTACATAAGTATAAGGTAATTTAAAATATGGAAATTTTTAATTTTTTCCATCTTTATAAAGATTTGTGTAAGTTAACTAATTTAGTTACGTGTTATATGATTAGTCATTTAGAAATTAAAAATGGTATATTTGAAAAGCGAAGTTAAATTCGAAAAGTTAAAAAATGGTACTCATTTAGGGTTTGAAAAATTAGCTCTCAGATCTAGATCTTTGGTTTTTAGAAAACCATTTTATAAAATGATTCAATCAATAGATCGGTAACTAAGTTATAACCAATCTACTCAATTGGTTATAACTTAACTTTTTTTCCTAACTCTAGTCGGGTAGCAACTCCTTCTAAAGTACTTTCAAAACGTAAAAAGAATAGTTTTCTTTAAACCTTAATTGAGGGTCAGCGCTAAATAGGTAAGGGTTTAGTACTGATCGATTTAGAGAACACCTAATTTAAAAAGAACCGGGAGGGTAAAAAACCAAACTTAACAAGGGGTAGGTAGGTTTTCCATATATGTTGTACATGGCATATTCTTAACTTATGTTCAAGAATGATATTGTAGTTTTGCAAAATAGTATAGCTTTAATTAAGAACTTAGTTAAGATAATAATAGAGAGGTTATCCCTCCATAAAAAGTGGAGGAACTTTTGTATGGGGCGTAGGAAGAGATCTCGAAAATTTAAGATGGATGTGCAACACCGCTGGAACTCAACGTACGAGTTGTTGCATAGTACTATTCCTTACAACGAATTGTCGTATGACTTTGCAATGTACAACATGCGTGAGGTTGACATTTTCCTCAACAACTAAGATATATTTATCCAGTTGCTAAAAGTTTTTCATTATGCTACTAAGACTTTCTTGCAGGTTTATAGGCTTAGTGTATACTTGTTTGTTATGTCAACTATCAGTATAATTAACGTATTACTTTAGGCTTGTGAGGACTTGAATCTACATGCATGTGTTTACGACATGGTGTTGAAATGGTTATCTTATTATAAAGACATTCCTTGTATTTATCTTATAGTAACTATTCTAGATTATCGTTATAAAGCGGAAGTAATATTGATATATTTGAAAACTTATTATGATTACATTGAAGATCTAACGGATTCTGAAGCATAGCGTGAAGTATCAACAGTGATGGCTGACATAGAGAAGATGGTCGACCGCTACCAAAGTTAGTATGGTAGCCATCTATCAGTCTCTCCTTCGCAACCCACCAAGGAACGACATTACTCATTTATGAGTGAGCAGTTGCTAACGCAAAAACTAAAAAGGCAATGGTCTAATGGTCCATTGTCTAAGCTACAACACTACATGAATATTAATTTCGAATTTTTCAAGAATATCTCTATTAAGGACTTTGATGTCTTGGAGTGGTGGCAGAGATATACAAGGGATTATCCACTCCTATCTTATATTGCTTGCAAAGTACTTGTTGCTCTAACTTCAACGATCGCCATTTAATAAGCATTTAGTATAGCAGGCCTCATCCTCAACAATCAGCGAGCTTCCCTATCTGCTGTCAATGTTGAGGCAAGCGCTTGCATAGAAGACTAATACAAGGCAGCCTACAGACGACAAGAACCATGCAAGACATCAAGCAAAGAGGATGATTACTTCAACAACTAAAACAAATCTAATGGAAGCCCAAGCTCGATTGCTCACAAACAACCGTCATAAGGAGATATATTATAAGTTTTCTTTTTGTCCCTTCGGAAAAAGTTTTATCACATAGAAAAATCCTTTTTCGCAATTACTCCTAAAAAACTAAATGGCATGGTTTTCCCAAAAGTAGTGATCCAACCTTAGGATTTTCCAAATTATAACCAAGTGAAATTATTCTTTTTCGAAAAAACTAAATTGGATATTCATGTACACTTAGATTCTTTTCGCCACTGAACTTAAAATTAACCAACATACTAAAAGATTTTGTAAATATCTAAACTAAATTATAGCGATCTAATTTCGACTAGTAGATACGTAGGCACCTTTGGAGTCATCGTAAAATCAACTAAAAAAATTACCCTCCCTTCCCCCCCACCTCGAAATTCTCTAATACCGAACTTTCATAGTAATTGTTTCAACCAACAAGGACCACTAAAAGTGGATGGTATTTTATTTCAAATTTCTACTTGACCACTTTACAATGATCAATTAGATAATTTTTCATAATGTACCAAAACGGTTTACAGTTTAGAGTAGTGTCGTATTTTGTTTATCTAATGTAGTCCAATTAATCAGATATATATTATGTGTTATGTTATGCAAATATACACCTTACGTTGTCCGATAATTTTCGGAATGAAACCTAAATGCAGGAGAGGATCGACGATTATTTAGAAGAACCTTCATTCCGAAAATTAATAAGACTTTATAAATTATAAATTGTTTTGGTTTAAAGGAGAGAATTAGTAAAAAAAAAAAAAAACAAGACAATCGGTTCAAAAGCCAGCAAATCGGCCCTTGAACCACTAAGCCAGCTAAACCAATCACAGTTTAGTTAGAAAAAGCTTGTGAACTAGCTATTCCAAGCCAGTTCGGCTCGGTGGGCAAGTCTATACATAGGTACCTACAGGACGACTTAAAATGGGAAATTCTTTTTATTTTCCCTTTTGTAAATAAACTTACTTTCTTAAGTTTCTTCTTCCTTTTTGTAAACAAATTATTGTTCTTTAATTGTAAATTTCGAATTAGTTAAAAGGGTAATTTGAAAAATAAAACTAATTAAAAAAAAAGTGATACTCGATTAGGTTTTAATATGGTAACTTCCAAATCTAAGACCTTTAGTTTTAAAAAACTATTTAAAAAATTGGTTTTTCCAGTAGATCAGTAACTAGGTTAAAATTGATCCTTAATCAATTTAACTTAACCCATTTTTTCCCCATTTTGGTCAAGTGGCAACTTTAAACTTTTAAAAATAAAGAAGAACTACGTTTTTCTTAATATTTAGTTAAGGATCTATTCTAAATGAGTATAGGGTTCAATATAGGTCGGGTTAAGAAAAATATTAAAAACCAGTAAAAATTCAAGCTCAAAAAGGGGAAACTCCTTAGGTCGAAGTGGGATGTTCGGGCTAACGACATGACACTAAGCCACCAAGTGCTCAGATAACAAGTCTCAATGGGGTCCTTTACCCTTGTTAATTGGGCCATCTTAGAGAAAATGACAGAGGCCCATGCCAACATGTACTTTGATCTAAGGTTCCACCTGAGCTCATTTTTGCGAGGTAAGTTTTTATTCCTTTAGGTGACTTTATGTATTTATTTATTTTAGCATACTTTAACCTTTTCCTCTAACTGCTCGTGGTTTGCTTTTATGTAGTGTAGTACCATGGTCAGGTGTTAGTTTGGCTTATATACTATAACCAAGTGTTAGGTAAGGTAAAGGTCCTTTGTGATGAGCTATTTAGCATGTAGAAGGGCTACTAGGAGGTAGAATCCTCTTTTAAGTGTCACTATAGAAAATTTCATAAAGCTACCCGACATCTTCCTCGCTCTATTGTGCAGAAGGTAGAGTTGGAGGCTAAGCTACAAAAGGAGAGAAAGCAGCGAGAGAAAGTTGAAGGGGCTATTAAGGAGATCAACGTGGTCAAGAGGAAACTAGAGGAAGAGCAAAAATCCAAGGTTAAACTCTCCAAAAAGTTGGAGGAGAAGAAGAAGGCTTAGGAGCTTGACCAATGCATCCATAAGTTGAGTGCATTAGTGTTGAGGATGCAAACTAAGCTGGCAATGAAGGTAGATTATTGTGAACCATGACTAAGAACAAACAAAATCGGTCATTGGATAGGTCCAAACTTATAGAAAGCTCAAAAAAGGATTAATAGGGAAAGTGTGACAAGGGCAAAAATGAGGAATGAAACAGTAAGCAAAACCCACAAATAGCTCCAAAGGATATGACACACCAATGGAACTTCTAAGGACTTACGGTACAATTTAATATGATGCACGAATTGGTCTGGTGAGGTTACTCGCCACCTAATCTTAATTAAGGGAAATGATAAGAGTGATATTGAGAGTAAACAAACAGTGTTTACGTAAAGAGGAAAAATACTCAAAGTATATATTAAGAATGATCTAATGTTCATTATAAGTACAAGGATATTTATACCCATAAGTTAGGACAACTTACCTAAAAAGGAAAAGATAAAAAGGGCATTTCCTACACAAGGATAAAAATGAATACATAAGAAAAACAATTATTAGTGCAATGGATTCTACACATGATACTGTATACATGGCATGCTACATTAGTAAGGTCATTAGAAGATGCAGACAAGAAGTACAAACAAATGAGCTTGTCCGAGCAGTGATAGCTTAGTCAGTTCGGACTCCCCCTCTCAACTTCTTGACAAGGAAGATGTCGAGTAATTGGTCGATTCGATGCTAGAGAGTAATCATCAACTCAGTATACTACAAAAAAATAGGCAGTCATATAGTACGGCATGAAGGGTGACTCAACAAGAAAGTACTTGGCCTTGGCAGGAGTTGATTAGAACAGAAGGATTCGTCGTGCCAGCCCCTTTAGTCTTCAGGCTCAGCTGTGGGTCAGAGTTTCAGTAGCCTAATTCCCATCATTCCCTCTGGGTTGTTTTGGATTTAGGATCAAATTTGAATAATGTTCGTTTAGTTCTCTATTGGGGTGATATGGATTTAGGTCAGCAATGTTAAAGGCGTTGGAAACCCCATAGTCTTCAGGAAATTCCAACCTATAGGCATTGTCATTGATTTTCTGAAGGATTCTGAAAGGTCCTTCTAGTCTTGTAGATAATTTGTTCATCCTCTTGTTTGGGAATGGTTCTTTGCTGAGGTGCAACCATACCAAGTCTCCCGACTGAAATTGTTTGACCAACCTACCCTTAGTCTTTCCTTGCATTCTTCTAGTAACTTGGTCGATGTGCTGAGTGACCCTATCATAGATGTGTTGAAGAGATTATGCTTTGGCCGTTGCATCAAGGCTCTCTAGCACGAGTATTGGTACAGGGGCATAGTCGAGAGGCAACTCGGGATTGAATCCATAGACCACCTCGAAGGGAGTTTGTTTAGTGGTGTCATGTACTGTTCGGTTACAGGTGAACTCGACTACTGGTAGGCAGACGTCCTAATCAGCCAAGTTCTTACCTACTATAGCATGGAGTAGTGATCCTAAAGTACTATTAACTACTTCTGTTTGGCCGTTAGTTTGGGTGTGATATGAGGTACTGAAGAGTAATTTAATTCCCAACCGATACCATAGGGTACTCCAGAAATGGCTCAAGAACTTCGGATCTCTGTCAGAGACTACACTTCTCAACATACCATATATCTGCATAATCTCCTATAAGAAAAGAGAAGCAATAACTGAAGCGTCGTTAGTCTTAGTGCAGGGCATAAAGTGTGCCATCTTATTGAACCAATCTATGATAACCATTATAGAATCTTTGCCTTGGGTAGTTCACAACAGTTCGATAACAAAGTTCATGCTCAATTCAGTCCACAACCTTGTCGGAATAGGTAAGGGCATTGCTTTCCCTTGCTCGGCTTGATACTTAGCCTTTTTGCACATGGTATAGCTTTCAATAACTTGGTGCATATCTTTCCTCATTCTCGGCCAAAAGAATCAGCCATTTATCAGTTCACAGGTCCTCCTTTCCCCAAAATATTGAGAAGGACCTCCACTATAGGCTTCCTTGACTAGTAGCTCCCTCAATGAACAAGTCAACATGCATAATTTTTTGCCTTGGAATAAGTAACCATCCTCCACATGATATTCATCCATTGTCCTCCCATCTACGCATCATGAAATTATAGGTTCAAAGTGTGGATCCTCAAAGCATTGCTCTTTGATGCTCTCAAACCCAAACAGTTTAGTCTACAGTTCTGATAAAAACGCATATCTCCTCGAAAAAGCATCTACAACTACGTTACTCTTTCCTTACTTGTACTTTATCACAAAATTGAATCCTTCTAGGAACTCAATTCATCTCACTTACTGCTTCGATAACTTAGTCTGACTCTAGAGATATCTAAGCGATTCATGGTCGGTATATATGACAAATTCTTTCAGCAGTAAATAATGTCGCCATACTTGCATTGCTCGGATCAGTGCCAAAAGTTCTGTGTCATACACAAAATAATTCAATTGGGGTCCTCGGAGCTTCTCATTGTGGAAGGCAATTGGCTGGTTTTTCTACATTAGGACAGCATCTATCCCAATGCCTGATGCGTTACATTCTAGCTAAAAAATTTTGTCGAAGTCGGGTAATACTAATATCGGGGCGAAAGTCAATCTTTCTTTTATCTTAGCGAAACTCCTCTCCTCCCTTTCTCCCCATCAGAAGTCAGTGTTTTTCTTTATTAACTCAGTAAGTGGTGTGGCAAGAGTACTAAAATTCCTAATAAATCTTCTATAAAACGAAGCTAATCTATGGAAACTTCTCACATCGGCACAAGTAATAAGAGTCGACCACTCGACAATTGCTTAGATCTTCACATCATCAACTTATAAGCCTCCTCCACTAACTACATAGCCCAAGAATACCACTTCCTCCTGACAAAAACAACATTTCTTTAAATTGCTGAATAATCTCTTGGCACGAATGAAATCCAAGATTGCTCTGAGATGTTCACAGTGACTAGGCATGTCAGCACTGTAAACTAGGATATCGTTAAAGTACACCACAACACACTTCCCTATAAGATGTCTCAACACATGGTTCATAAGTCTCATGAAAGTGCTCGAGGCATTAGATAAGCCAAATGGCATGACCATCCATTCATAAAGTCCATGTTGAGTCTTAAACGCAGTCTTCCATTCATTGCTAGTCTCATGCGAATTTAATGGTAGCTTGATTTAAGATCAATCTTGTTGAAAATCTTGGCTCCACTCAATTCATCCAACATGTTTTCTAGCCTCGAGATCGGATACCTGTATTTGATCGTGGTTTTGTTCATGACTCGATTGTTTACACACGTCCGCTAAGTTCCATCCTTCTTCGATACTAGAAGTTCAAGTACAGTACAAGGGTTGAGACTCTCTCTTACATAGCTTCTCTCCAGTAACTTATTGACTTAACGTTAGAGCTTAGAAGCTTGCTCAGGATTCGTTCGATAAGCTAGCTTATTCGGCAATATAGCGCCGGGTGCTAAGTCAATGCAGTGCTCTATGCTTCAAGTTAGGGGCAACCCTTCAAGTAATTACTCTAAGAGCAGGTCAGCACATTCACCTAACAACTTCTTGACCTCCTAGGGTAGCTTACCCCGCTCCTTCATTTCCAACAGTCGCCTGACCAACATAAGGGTCGGCTCATTAGCATTGACAGCCTCTCGGAGCTCGGCTCTACTTATCACCAGAGCCTTCTTCGATTCGTGAGCAAGTTTCGTTTGCAACTTATTAACTTCTCTCGATGGCATTGGTTGTAATGTAATCTCTCAGTCATCCTTCTCAAACATATATGTGCTCCTGTAGTCATCATGGATTACCTTCCTATCAAACAACTACGACCTACCTAGTAATACGTGAGTAGTACATATGGGTAAGACGACATAGAGAATCTGGTCAGAGCAGTTCCTAATAGTGATCGGTAGTGATATTTGTCGAGTGACATATATTGCTCCCTTCTTACTTAACCAATGCAACTTGTATGGCTTTAGGTGTGCGACAGTCGGCAATTTCAATTTTAAAATAAGATCAGTTGATGCTACATTTGTGCAGCTTCCACTATCCATGATGAGGGCATACACCCAATCATTCACCTTGTAGACTGTATGAAACAAATTCTCTCTCTGCTCCTCCTTTCGTGAGGGTTCCATGCTTATAGTAGTCAAACAATTATGAGTAACTGGTCTAAGTCTTCGACAAACATGTCCTCCTTAATCAGCTCTTTCTCGGCATTTTCTTTCTTGACAGGAACCTCCTCCCCCTCGAGTTCCTCATCCGTACTCTCCACTTCTAGCTTCAAGATGTCTCCCTTGATGACCATCGTCTGTCGATTCAGGCACTAAGCAACCATGTGTCTGAACCCCTGGCACTTAAAGCACTTAATCTAGCTGGTTTTCTTACCAGACCCTAGCCCCTTCTCATACATTCGGGTCGACACTACAACATTAGGTCGGCCTTTCTACTCAGCTCGAACATTAACCTTTTTACTCGGCTTAGTACTTGGTAGAGTTTGGTGACTTACCTATCCGGGTCAGCCTATTCGGGTCAGCTAGTCGGCATCCTCGCCAGTATTCGGCTTCCTCTTTACCTCTCTATTTACTAGGCAATCCTAACGGTCTCATCCATTGTGTCGAATCGTTAGAGCTCTACAACGTCTCAAATTTCTCCTCTCAACCTAGGAATGACCCTTAAGACTATTTGAGCTAGTGGTTCCTCCACTTCACAACGCATCGTAAGCATTTGAAATTCTTGAACATACCTATCAACAGTTCGGCCTCCTTGTCCCAGCTCCTAAAGCCGAGTGAAAGTATCTTGGAGGTATGTTTCCAGCACAAATCTGTTTCTAAGCACTCTCTTCATCTCAGGCTAAGTGTTAATCTCTCGATATCTCTCTCGTCTTCTCATGGCCTGAAAATTCTTCTACCATATGGCAGCATATCTAGAGAATTTAACAGCAATAGTTCTTACCTTCTCATAATCCTTGTATTGATAATAATCAAATACACACTCCACCTTCTCTTCCTACTCCAGATATTCATCAACATTCCCAGATCCATTGAAACTTAGAATTTGAAGCTTCACATGGTCAGATGCTCTAGGGATTCATACACACTCCTCTTCAAAATACTTTTCTTCCTCTTCATTAAGCTCTCTCAGGTTTATCATTCACCTTACTTGTCCGCCAACTCCTCCACCTCAAACGGGTCAAGCTGGGTTCTGACCTCTAATAGGTTGAGCAGCTTGGGGAGTGTTTTGAGTGGCCTCAGTGGGTCGGCAAGATAGTACATGAACAGCTTGGGTCATATCTACTTAAATGTTAGCTACCTTATCAAGCCTCTTGTCAATGCTTCTAGGAGTTCCCTGAGATTGTTGTCCATGGTGGACAACTCTACTGTCATCACCAGTACCAACATTCATATTTAGGTTTGTCGTTTTTCCTCATAGATTCAAAGCTCAAACAAACACTTTGGGAAGTTAACTGTTAACAATACAGTGGTCAAAAGAACATAGTAACTTGCTCTGTTTCACATACACAAAACAGAGTATAATAGAACTTCAAAAAGAACTACTACAGTTCACATAAAACCTCCATTATGATACCAAGATGTTGCGAATCGTGACCAATAACAGATAAAACTAGTCGTTGGATAGGTTTGAGCTTACAGAACACTCGAAAAAGGATTAATGGGAAAAGTGCAAAAATGGCAAAAATGAGGAATGAAATAGTAAGCAAAACCCACGAACAACTCTAGAGGATATAATGCACCAATAGAACTTCCGAAGACTCATAGTATAATTTGATATGATGTACGAATTAATCCAGTGAGGTTACTCACCATCTAACCTTGATTAAGGAAAAGGATAAAAGTGATACCAAGAGTAAACAAACAGTGTTTACGTAAGAAAGAAAAGTACTCAAAGTGTATATTAAGAATGATCTGATGTTCGTTACAAGTACAGGGGTATTTATACCCATAAGTTAGGGCAACTTGCTTAAAAAAGAAAAGACAAAAAGGGCATTTCCTAAGGAAGTAATGCATAAGATACAAAAGGGTAAAAATAAATATATAAGAAAAACAATCATTAATGTAATAGATTCTACACATGATGCTGTATACGTGGCAATGCTACATTGGTGAGGTCGCTAAAAGATGTGGACAAAAAGTACGAACAGATGGGCTTGTTCGAGCAAAGATGGCTAATCAGTCCGGACTCCCTTTTTCAACTTCTTGGTAAGGAAGGTGCCGAGTAATTGGTCTGCTTAGCGCTAAAGAGTAATTATCAACTCGGCATACTGTAGAAAAATGGGCGGTCATATGGCAAGGAATGAAGGGTAACTTGGTAAGAAAGTACTTGGCCTCAATAGGGGTTGGTTGGAACAAAACGATTCGTTATACCAACCTCTCTAGTCCTCAGGCTCGACTGTGGGTCAGAAGTTTAGTAGCTTGATTCCCATCATTATCAGCAGGCAACGTACCTTGCTCTAAGTAGTTTCTAGTAGGATCCATCTAGCTCGGCTCTGTTAGTGTTGTATTGAGCTTAAGAATCTTGGCTCTAGCTGAGTTGATGTTCTTCTTTAGTAAGTATTCAATGAATATTTTCTTGTCTTTGACCTTTAGCATCTGCATTCCAATGGAGGCGAGTTTAGATAGCTAATCAACTATTAAGTTCTTAGTTCAGGGAATTTTTGTAATATTCTATAAAGGGAACTCGACTAAGAGAGTTTTCACTTTATCTAAGTACTTTGCCATAGTGTCATCCTTGGCATCATATTCAACTCAGACTTGCTGGATAATAAGCATAAAGTCCAAGAATACTTCAAGGTGCTTAGTACTAATCTCCTAAGTCAACTTGAGATCGACGATTAAGGTGTTATATTCGAATTCATTATTGCTCATATCCAATCCAAACATAAGGGCATAGCAAACCATTGCTTTATTTGGTCTAGTGAGCCTTAAACCTACACCACCTCCTTTGAAGGTAGAAGAGCCATTAATGTGAAGAGTCTATACTGGTTTGTCATCTCTAAGTGGTACTTCCTCCTCTCTAATGTACTCCGCGATAAAATTGCCCAGCACTTGTGCTTTGTTGGCCACTTGTGGCTAGCATTGAATTTTGTATGTGCTTAACTCTAGTGCTTCCTTAACCATCATATTAGAAGCACCAGGCTTTTGTTGCAGCATGCAAAGTGGTTGGTCTATCAACATGATGATCTGGTGTGCTTGGAAGTGAGGTCGGAGCTGACATGCAGAAATCACGATGGTTAAGGCAAAGTTCTCTACCTTAAAGTATCTGACCTTAGCCCCTTGGAAAATGTGAATGATGTAGTACACGAGCTTATGCTCTCTCCCTTCTGTCCTAATCAGTACGAACGAAAAGTGCCCTGTCATTGACTATTAAGTATAAGTAGAGATCCTCTCTTAGGACAGGCTTCGAGATGATAAGTAAATGCTTTAAGAAGTCCTGCAACTCCTTGAAGGCTACTTCACATTGATGAATCCATTCAATACCTTTAGGATTCTTAAGGATCTTGAAGAACTCCATGCATCTATCTACACTTTTAGAGACGAACCTGCTCAATGTGGCCACCATGCTGGTGAGCTTCTAGACTTCCTTAATCGAGGTAGTTGGGCTTCATGTCCCTTATAGCAACAATTTTTTCTGGATTGGTCTCAATCCCTTGTTGCATGACCATGCAACCTAAGAACTTGCCAGACCAAACCTAAATACGCACTTTTGGGGGTTCAACTTTATGTTATACTTCCTTGTTCTATCCAAGGCTTATAAGGCTTTGATATGGTCACCGGGTTACTTACTCTTGAAGATCATATCGTCTACCCATTTTATGCTCGAGCTCGAGCTTGAATAATGTGGTCAACGTTCGTTGATATGTAACCCCAGCATTTTTTAAGCTAAAAGGCATGATGTTGTAACAATAGGTGCCAAAATATGTGATGAAGAAGTTGTGGACTTCGTCTTTCAAGTCGATCTTAATCTAATTGTAACCTAAAAAAACATCAATAAAGCTCAGCAAAGCATGTCTCAACGTGGAGTCAACTAGTTGATCTATCCTTAGGAGAGGGAAGCAATCCTTTAGGCAGGCTTTATGAGGTTAATAAAATCGATGTACATCCACTACTTCTCATTTTTCTTCTTAACTTGCACGATGTTGGCTAGCTAGGTTAGGTACTTCTCTTCTCGAACGAAGCCTACCTTTAGCAGCTTCTACACTTCTCTTCAATGGTAACCTACTGCATTGGGGCAAAATGTCTTTTCTTCTACTTGATAGGCTAAACATTCTTGTCAATTTTGAGGGTATAGGTTACTAAGTTAGTTGAGACACCAGGCATATCCGATGCTAACCAAGCGAACCAATCTGAGTTAGCCTGCAAGAGCTAAATAATGTCATCCTTCACCTCGAGAGGTGTCTCAACCCCAACCTTAGTGGTTTAGTCAAGGTTAGCATCGATCTACACTTCTTATTCTTTTCGCGAGGCTCACCTCTCTCAACCAGCTTCTCCTGCAAACTTGTTTCTAAAGCAAAGACACCATCACCTTAAGTTACCTTTAGGTAGAGCTCCTTGAAGAGCTTTTGATCACATTTACAAACTCCCACCTTAGTGGGGGTTAGGAATTTGGACTTTAAGTGGAGGGGCAACGTAATAACTTTGAAGTTGGTAAGGCTCGATCATCCCTACAAAGCATTGCAAGGGGATGGGGAATTAACCACCATGAATTCTATAAGTTGCCGGGTGACATTTTTGTCATTACTAAGCTTTATATTCAGGGTGATGATGCCCTTAGGTTAGATGATCCCCCCATTAAAGCTAATAAGGTCATGGTAGTATGGCTTCATCTGTACAAGCAACTTTTTCCTCATCTTATTGTAGGTGTATTTAAAGAAGATGTCAGTATCCAACGTGATATTTAGGACCTCGAACCTCGAGATCCTTACCCCAATCATTAGTTTATAGGCTTCGATGTACTAACCTAACCTACGTGAACTCTAATGAAGTCAATTGCCAAGTTATTAGGTAAGCTAGAGACCCATTTATAAGCTCTCCAAATGTTGAAGACCTATTTGAGGACCTCTCATGTGGTGGAGATCTCTTCAAAAGCTCTTAGTGGATAAAGCTAACATAGACAAACACGTCAACCATCCTATGTTGACTCTCCTACATCAACTCAATTAGGTCAGGTTGGTAGGTCTGGTTAATCAGAATTTCAAGATAACCCAAAATGGGCCATCAAGGTCTCTAACAACTCATCAACCCAACTCATCAACTCTTTACCCGAATAGCTCATTTAACTATCTATTTTTACTTATATTATTTAAATTTTCTATTTCTTCTATTATTCCTAAATTACTTTCATGTTTATTGTATATTTATGGGAATGTGACTAAGGCATCCTTTTAGTCATTTTATTTATAAGTTTGCCACTATATATAGCTAAGACACTTGTATAGGGTTTTAGAAAAATTTGGCAAATTAATGATAAACCCTTTAAGACTTTTCTCTTAAAAAGTTTTCCTTCTTAGCTCTTATCAATCTCTTTAATAAGGATTGTGGCAAGTAATCTTATAGCTTGGACCATTGAGTCATATTCGGTGAGTTATAAGCCATGAAGGATCTAGTTGCTACATCATATCTAGTTAGGTAGCTTGTAGATTTGCTAAAACCCTTTTGTTTTCTTTCAATCATGTTCGTTATAGTGTGGCCTCCATGTATACAACCTCAAAGATATATCAATTTCATTGGTATCAAAGCATAGTTCTGATGAGGGAGTGTGTTAGGTTGCCGTGAAGTTTTGTTCTTGTTTGTTGTTAATGGCTACAGTGTCTTCTCCATAGCTACGACAGTGTATTAAAGTTGCTGTTTGGTGTTCGAGGAAGTGCCAGTCCATTGGTTTATGTGGTGTTATCTAAGTTTCATTGACAAAAGGTTATCTTGGGGTTATATGTAGAAGGTTCTTTTGGATATTGTCGAAGGGTGTCGATTTACAGATATCCATTGCATGGCCTTACAAGATGGAATTAGTTCGCTTGAGCCTTCGATTTCATTATCTCTAAAAAAATATATAACAGGAAATTACATCAAATTACTTGCTTTGTTGACACGCCAATATTAAGGACTTAGCGTTTGGGATTGCAAGTGAAAGCTTTGAGAAATTGTTGAGGATTCAAATTGGGTTGTCAAATTATCCAGTAGGTGTTTGAATATCTTGTAATAGACATTGAAGACTCTATTTTGGGTATTCGAATCCAGTTGGAGTGGTGTGCGGAATCGAATATGAGGTTGTCAGTGGTTCTGGGTTATGTATGAAATTACGGCTGTAATCTGTGTTGGTGTATAGGTAACTACTATATAGGTGCTGCTATGAATTGTAGTAGACTGTGCTGTCCTTTTCGAACTTAGCTGCTGTGATTGTATTGAGTGCAGAGTGTACTATTCCTATGTGCTGTATGTGAAATTGTAGGAGATTAGTGGTTGGTGGCCAAGGGTGTCCGTTTGGTGATTGTGTTTGGTGCTTGAAAGGTGACGTTGAGTGGTAGTCATGAGTTGGTTTTGTAAGTGCACGTGTGAATTAATCTCGAGTTGTTGTGTAGTCATGGTTTGAGTTTGCGAGTCTTTGTGTGTGGTAAGCTGTGAAACTTGAATCTGTGTTTTATGTGTTAGTTTTGGTGCATCACAATCATGAGGAAGGTTGGGCCAAGAACAACAGCAGTGTTTGGTGTAAAGTGCAATACCAAATGTCCGTGCAAGTATAGATGGTGGTGGAGTGGTTGAAAGTGTAACAGTGATTCGCAGCTAGTGTGTCGTGCCAGTACAGGCCTAACCCAGAGCTGAATTCAACATTTAGGTCCAAGCTGCTATCATTTAAAGTGTTCATCAAAGCTAATTTTGGACGAGAATTAGCGTGCCGAGTTAATTTAGTCAGCTGCTTTGTGAGTCGAACCGAGCTGTTGTGATAATGTATTGTGTTGTAACAAACAATTATTACCGAGCTTACTGCTATTGTGCCGAGTTGATTTGTGTGTGCGCTCAATTGCCGAGCTGAAATTGAAGATCTGAGCTACCAACATTGAAGTGTCCGAGCTGCTGAAACAAGGATCGTGCTACCCTGTTCAATTGCAAGTTCGAGCTCGTTGTGGTTTGTGCACTAGTATGGTGTCGAACTGTCACGAGTGCGTGCCATATTGTTGTGTTGAGTGGAGAAATTGCTGCAGTTAATGCTGAACCGAATGCGTTTTCAAGCTGCGAAATTTCACAATTACCAAGCTACGAAGATAAACTCGTTGTGGAGCACCAATTAATCCTATCAGTGCTGCTGTGTACGGGACAAGTACTAAGCTTTGTAGTACAATCCGAGGTGCTACGACCAAGTATTTGCTAAACTGAATTGAAGTAGTGATCCGAGCTCCGAGTTGTTGCAATCAGAGTTGCTGAGCTACTGTCCTATTTTAAGCAATTGCAAGCTTCCGAGCTGAACTTTAGATTCCAAGCTGCAGTTAATTGCTATCCGTGTTAGTACCAGCGCCAAAGTGTGTTACCTTGCCAAGCTGCTAATGCTTGCCTTGTGAACTTTGATCTGTCATCTTATCTTGCCGATCTACTGTGAGTTGGTGCCGAGGTGTTTGAGTCTATGTCCGAGCTATTGACTGTTGTACTGCCATTCTGTCCTTGAAGAAGAAGAGGTAAAACGCGAAGATACGGAGAGATTAACACTATTAGATCCGAGCACGTGTCAAGTGTGGTCAATGCCAAGCTAACATGATATGTAAATGCCAAGCTAGTGTATTAAATTGAGACCGCACTACTATTTTTGCCAAGCTGATTCTCGTGCTGTTTGACTAGCACTCGCAAGTGCGCCGAGCTACTAAGAAGAGATCGAGGCGATCTGTTTGGTTTGTGACTACTCGATTATCGAGCTCAACAGTGCAGCCAAACTATCTGAAAATTTTCTTCGTGCTGTACGAAGTGAATTTAAATATGAGTTCTTGAGGTGCTGATACTATATAAAATTACCAACTATTATGTGCATGTTGGAGTAGAGTGGAAATAGTGGTTCTTATCCAATTCGTGATTTTATTTCAACATTATTAAATTAAAATTTATTCGATATGGCCACTAGAGCTCAATATAAACATCGTAATGCATGAGGTTTGAGGGTGAAATCTTCTTACCATGCTCTAGATCCTGTTTCCCCTTATGTGTTGGAATAATTAAATATCATACTTGTTGGGCTCAAGGAAATTAGGAATGAAATAAGGTAGCAAAAAAAATGTCAATTAGAGAATATTGAAGAGGAGAGATGGAGGAAAGGAAGTAAGAGTTGAGGACAAGAAGAATTTGATAAGGATAGATAAGATGAGTTGTAACTTAGAACCTAAGTTCTCGAAGTGATCCCATTGCCCATGACACTTGATGCTATCAATGACCATAGGTATTACTATATTAGCTTCTCACATGTCGGATTCTTTTATCTTAATCCATTGTTGGGGTTGACTAGAGGTGATATGTGTTATAGTAGCATTGTGCGTAAGAGATGCTATAAACTATTTATTGGTGTTTTTTGAGGTCATGATGATGGATATTTCTATTTGGATTGTGTTGTTCTTATCCTTAGCACTCTTGTACTAAAAGAAGTTGAAATGTGTAGATGGAGGAGAGAAGAGTCAAGTTGTGAGGAAGAGAATGAGGTGATAACTGCTAAAAATGAAGTTATATGACCAACATTGGAAGAGCATGAGGCTCTAGGATCACTTAAGGAAGTGAAACAGTTTCAATTCTTACATGTTTAGATTCCTCAAGCTCATGTCATGTTTGAGCCCGAAGTCGTGTTATTCCCTATGATTGATAGCTACTAGAATTACCTAAGGATAATTGACAAGATACCCCATGAGTGGTAAGAAGGGTGTTTGATGAAGAACTTGGTTGATCATGCTCATAATGAGTGGAAAGAGTGCCAGAATGTATTCGCCTTGATCATTGAGTTGAGCTATCATAGCTTAGTTTTGCTTTGCTTTTGCATATTTGTTTTTTTATCCAGGTAGAAGTCAGAGTAGTCAATTGCTAAGTTTTTGGTCGAAACTTTTCTAAGAGGGGGATGATAATAGGTTTTAGGGTACCGACCTAACCCTTGTGAACTCTAATGAAGTCAATCACCAAGTTATAAGGAATGTTGGAGATCCATTTATGAGCTCTCCAAATGTTGAAGACCTGTTTAAGGACCTCTTATGTGGTAGAGACAAGAGCTCCTAGTGGATAAAGCTAACATGAACAAACATATCAGCTCTCTTACATCAGCTTTCCCAGGTCAGCTCGAATTAAGTCTAGTCGACAAGTTTGGTCTACCAGAATTTCAAGACAGCCTAGAACAGGTCTTCAGGGTCTCTAATAGCTCATCAACCCAACTCATCGGCTCTTCACTCGAATAACTCATTTAAGTATCTATTTTTACTTATGTTACTTAGACTTTCTATTTCTTGTATTATTACTAAATTACCCTTATGTTTATTTTGTATTTCTAGGAATGCCATTAGGGTATCATTTTAGTTATTTTATTTACAAGTTTGCCATTGTGGATAAATAGGACTCTTGTGTCGAGTTTTAGACAAATTTGGCAGATTAATGATAAACCCTTTGAGACTTTTATCTTAGAAAGCTCTCTTTCTCAGCTCCTATTAATCCCTTTAGTAAGGATTGCAACGAGCAACCCCATAACGCGGACCGGTGAGTTACATCTAACAAGTTGTTGGTGTATCATATTCAGCCAAGTAATTCATGAATTTGCTAGAACCTTTTTATTTTCTTTCATTCTTGTTCGTTGTGATGCAACTTCCATGTGTATAACCCCGAAGACACATCACTAGGGCATCCTAACGGGGAGTATCAACCCCCTCTAAACCTTTATTGAAGAAGAAGCTAGAGAAGTCGCACCGTGCCTCTACCTCTTTTCCCTTACTACCATCACCTCAAATGAGCCATTAGTCGAGTTGTTGCAACTTAGCTAGCTCCCTAGGTGTAACCCACCAATAATGATGTTGATGACACCATTAAAGACCCAGTTGTTACACTGGTCATTGTTTTCTTCTTCTTAGGCATCCTTAGTCTAGTACCTCTAAGGTATCTTCTTTGCGCCATCATTGGACTTGGCCACATACCCTCTGAAGAAGCCCTTTTGGATGGCATACTCCATGGTGTTCTTCAATCGAAAGCACTCATCTATTATGTGGCCGTAATCCTTATAGAATTGACAAAATTTGTCTGAGTTCCAATGACCAAGGTTCCCTTTCATCTTAGGGGGCTTCTACAATAGGCCTCTTCCCCGAACCTCTATATAGACCTAAGCAAGGAGTTGGTTAAAAGGGGTATACTAAGAAAATATTGGTGGGGGTAATGGACACTTTTTGTTGTTGGAGCTCTCTCCATCAGGGTAGCTAAAGGTGGTCTTTGATAACCCCTTTTCCTTATCCTTATTTCCACCTAACTTCTCTAGGTAAGACTCACACTTGGTGCAAAGATTATCATCCAGGTCCATGTATTTTTGGGCCTTATGCCAAAATTTGACCAGGGTCTTAAGCTTACTTTTTGAGATCGAATAGAAAAAGTTTTTAGAAGGTTCGATGCTAAGCTGAGCAACATGGATAGTAACTCCATCATTAAGTTGAAGGATCTTCACCACGACGTTATTAAACCATACGACATACTCTCAAAGGGTTTCCCCTTCCTTCTACTTGATCAAATACATGGATGAGGTGTCTTTAGATGGGGGCTTAGTAGGCTTGAAATGGAGGTTAAACCGACAAATGAGCTCGTTGAAGGAAGGGATGGAGTTCTTAGGCAGATAGTTGAACCACATCCAAGTTACCTTCCTCAAAGTGCTTAAGAAAGCCTTGCACATAATTGTATCCCTATGACCATGGAGATTCATGAGGGTACGGAAATGGAGGAGGTAATTATTAGGATCACCGACACCATTGTATTGGTCTAGGGTAAGGAGTTTAGAATTTGGAGGCAGAACCTCATCCTGGATACTCCTAGTAAAAGGGGTTTTGTTGCTGGCAATAAGGCCAGCTCCTTTAACTGCTTTGCTCTCCTACTTCTTAGAGAGCCTCTTAACCATTTCGTAGAGCTCATGCAAGTCGGTGTTGTTCGTCGAGTGAACTGCGCATGCTGCTAAGTAGGCATCCCTCCATGGGAGTCAGCTACCTACTCATTTCTAGCATGGGTGTAGTCGCAATTAACCGTAGGCTGCACTTGTTACTCCTACACTAGGGGGTTAAGTTATGGAGCCCTATTGTTTTGCTACAACTGTTACTAGTTATTCTACCCATTACAAGCATCTAAGGCTTCAAGCAATTGGGTGTACTTGCTTTACCTCTCCACTTCATTAAGTTTAGCTTGAAGCTCCGTATTATGAGCAGCAAACTCTTTAAGTATCTTCTCTAGCTGTTCTAGTCGATGCTTAAGGGTTTGCCCTGCTAGGGGTTGATTATTCAATGGCTGGTTATTAGGATCCACGATATGAGACATGGTAAATTAGAGGAAATAGGAAAGGTATTTAGAGAATGCTTGCGGTATTTTAGTATGGAATGACTTAGCTTCCTATAGACGGCACCAAATGTCGTCTTAAAATTTTGCCGATAAAGTGATGTGAACTTAGGCTTTCGTTTGAGTAAAGAGCCTGCAAAACAATACATAATAAGGAGCATCAGGGTATTATTTAGTATAGCTACTCCAATGCTTAAGTTAATACTGTGTATGCAAGTAGCAAGAATACTCAAATGATGTGCAAAGAGTCTAAGTAGATTACCATTAAGATGTTGGTCGATATTTATAGAGGAGGGCAATCAAAAGTTAAGGAACTTGGAGTAGCACTTTGGTACATCTACACGTCATGGGTAATAGGAGCATGCAATCCAACGTGGTTTGGATTTGTTGGGTAATGGCCGTTGATTGATTCTCTAAGCCTTATCCCATTAGCTACTAGCCGTTGTGCGCTAATGGTAATTAGGTAAGCCATCCGGTAAGCTTGGCTCGAATATTACCAGGTTAAGCGAAGTCATGAGCCTGGGTAGGTCAGTATGGACCTGAAGGGCCTGAGTACATAATATCTTATCAATAATAACAAATGTTAGTTTATTTTTATGCAGGGCTATATGTATTATTCTATTAATTTCAAACTTTTGATAAATGAAGCAATCAAAATGAGGGACTATAGAATTCAATGGTTAAAGAGAGATGAATGCAGTCATTATCATAATGTTTCAGTCATTTTGCTTCTATTAGAATGCGGTATTTCTAAACATTAAAATGTATGAAAATTTTCCTTAAAAAATATGGGTAGCAATCATTTCTACTATTAGTTTACAATAAGCCATTAGTATCGATTATGTATGAGTAAGAGTTCTTAATGACCTTAACTTGCAATGGACTATTTGTTATTCAAACTCTAGCGTTGTAACTTTCTTAAATATTTACAACACTTAAGAAATACATGACTTATGCCAAAGTTCAAGAAAGTAGCTACACTGGTAATTCATTGCAAGTTAAGGTCACTAAGACTACTCGTATAATTGATACAAACTTAAGATTGAATTTAATATTTTTCTCATAAAATTCTCCATATTTATTACTAAAACTAAAAGTGACACAGTGTTGGTATTGGAACTATGATTAAAGATATCGTCATTTTCATCTCCCAATTCGTCAACTTTATATTACTCTATGTTTAAATCTCCCACTTCAACATATCAAGATTTCAAAAAAGATAAAAGAATGATGACTTTAATCTAACCTGTGCTAGTAGCGCCAAATAAACCTAAATTAATGGTGATTGTAGTACGAGTTATAGGTATACTTATAGACATTCTAATATGTAGAAATATTGATGTTACTAAATGATGTTATCATATACAATCTAATGACTTTTAGTTCTTGTTTGGTATTATTTTTGTACTTATAGATGTAATTTCAAGTTTAATTTAGACAAATTTATATTTTGTTGTAAAAGGATTAGTATCCCCATCTATTTATGGAATTTAAGAAATGATGTAATAAAATTTCTTTACATTTTATCGACACTATTCGAGATAAATAATTCTATACTTTTATGTCATATTTGGTTAAAAAAAATTATTTAAAATTGAATGGAATGGGGATTGGAATGAGAAATCTTTCCTGTATTTGGAAATGCTCACAAAATAGAGTGATATTAAATGGGCAAATAGTATTATTTATTAAAAATGCCTTTAATTATTGTATATCATAATTTATTTGAAGGTTAAATAAATAGTTTTAATTAATCCTAATTAATGAAGTGGAAGTGGAATTATGATTTCGCTTTCTTCAAAGCAGAATTGAATTCCCTTAAAGCAAGAATCCCCGATTCTATAGAATTACGATTCCGCCTTCTAAAAGTACTTCTAAATATAGGGAAAGAAAATGGAATCCAGAATCGCAATTCCATTATGATCAATAGCCACAATGTGACATTAGTGTTTGAAGCTATAAATATGTGATTTTTAGTCGACATATGGGCAAAAAGTAAATATGTGATTTTTAGTCGACATATGGGCAAAAAGGGACAATGAATGAATGTTGAGAAATTTGAGTGTTCACCATCAAAATTAATCAATATTACATAAATACAAATCAGATGAAAAATATTACCAAAATGCCATTATTATATTATATCATGAAAATGAGACATAACTATTTATACTAATATTACATATTCAAAATGCAACACTAATATAGTGTTATGTGGCTTCCAAAATTGTTAGGAATGATTCAATTGAAAAGGAAGTAGCTAACCAAAACCATTTACAATTTTGACCATCCTCAATACTAATTAGCTATTGGACAAAATGACTTTGATAGCATTTAGTTGCACAATTTTGTGGCACAAGACTAGATAATAAATTTTGTCCTATATTTGATTTGTAACTTTACTTAGCAATTAAATAAGAAACTGAGCTAATAAACTAAACAAAAAATTTAAATTTTGTCTCATCTATACTATAGTATAAAAATGAAATTTACTGGACAAAAACAAAAGTATTTTGTATTCTCAAAAATACTCCTCATATTATAATATTGAGTTAATTAATATTATTTTTATTAAATATTATTAAAAACTATTTATTTTATAATATAAATAATTAAATTTTTAATAAAAATTTTATATCAAACCAAATATCGTATAATAAATTTATATGGTTCAATTCTTTTTATATTTATCTTACTCAATTCCTTTTATTCAATTTAACCTTTACAATCATACGTTACTTTTAGGAATAAGGCATTCAATTAAAATAGTCCCTTGAATTATTGTGCCTCTGGTGCGGAGTTGTCCCAATCATTCGAGCATCTAACCAATTTCGGGAATCATCAGCGCATGCAGAAATCTAACGAGATGGAATATTCCAAACAAGAAAACATTTCGTGCGGTGTTCAGTCGGAAAAATTGCGAGCAATTAAATCGTTCCAGCCACACAGATATTTTAATAAATTGGATCACATTTCAATTTTCCTTTTTTAAGTTGTAATATATATATATATATATATATATAATTGATAAAAAAAAAAAAGAAAATTTATGCATAAATTAAAGCTCCGTAATACATGTAGACATCGATTTAAAGTATATAATTATCTATATTTATATTAATGAAGTAATACAAGAGTTATGATTCTTTAAATGTGGAAACATCAAAAGTTGTGCTCATCACCATTATAGTCAAATGGTAGCAAAGTGGTATCTTAAACCTATTATTTATTAACAATGACTTGGTAAATGATGTTACCTTTAAAATTCATATTATAAAAAATTTAAATATATATATATATATATATATAAGAATTTCTACTACTAAAAATCTTACAACTAATTATGAGACCCTCGATAAATTTTCATATATATTTTTTTTTCTAGAGAAAAGTAGTTTGTTTACACAATTATAACCATGAAGGGACAATGACAATTTTTCCTAAAGAAAAATATTAATGGATATTGAGAAATTGTTAATATATTAGAAATGGAAATTTTTCGTTTTCCATTGTATGTTTTTGTTATATGCATATAACTAATATTCAAGAAATAAAAGACCTACTCTTTTATCCCGATTCCTGTCAATCGAGGTTTTCTTTTTTTTCTTTTCCGCTATTATTATTAAGTAAAATGTGATATTTTAAGAAAAGTTCAATGAAAATTCTTTCTTTTAATTTTTTTATGAGACGAATATTAGAAAATGCGATTTCCATTCAATAGTCAAAGGGACCTCTTTCCAAATGTTGGATGTGAGGTATGATTTGCAAATGGAATAAGATAAATATAGAGTTACATTCCTTAAAAACATACGATAGAGAAGTAATCTTTACATATATATATATATATATATATATTTAGAACTTATGCATTTCCTGTTGTCTTGTAGAATAGGATAATCACTCCTTCCTATAAAACTATTCTCATGTTTAATTAATAGAATAACTATTTTATGAAATTGTTATTACCGTGAAATAACAAATTATGATTCCTTTATAAGATGAAAAGAATAGCTATATTTAGTTTTTTCTATCATGTTTTATATATCTACCATCACACATGAAAGTAACTATGATGAATAACTATTATTTTATTTCTTAAATATTGCAATTACACGTTTACCTTATTGATTTTGCAACCAAATATACCATCATATATAAATATAAGGGAAAAGTACGCTTTTAGTTATTGATATTCACCTTTCTCTATTTTTTTTTTATTTAAGTTATCAATTTTATTTTTTCCTTTTATATGACTCATTAATAGTTCCAAAAGTTTTCAAAAAATAAGGATTTCTATTGAATTTGTTAACATTTTCACCTATTTGAGGCATGTGTTCATTTTTCATTGGTCTTAAGATAGTTAGCCAATATAGATGGGGTTTAAATATTATCATTTTATTATTTTAATTATTATGGACTAACTTGAAGATGATATCCCTTGTAAATGGATAGATAATTTAAGGAATTTGATAAAAGTCTTATTTTTATAAGATTTTGAAATATTGAAAAATCAAATAGAAGGTTAAGACTCAAATGGATTAGTAGGTAAACGTTGTTTTATTATTATTATTATTTATATTATTAAAACTTTTTGAGATTTAAGTAACCGCTATTTTCTCGAATTACAATTTAATCCTCAATCTATATATATATAACAACAAAACTAACATTAAATGAAATTGTTAAAAATATAAAATTAGATGTATTTGTCAATTCATTAATATATATTATATTTTAAATACTATTTTTCTTTTCTTTTTTCGATCCCCACACTCAGTTTCTCGCTCCTACTCTCTCAAGTCGGATTCTACTTTCTTCTCTCCCACTTTCTTATTTCTTTCTTCTTATAATTTTCAATAAGGCTACTTTCTTCACGATTTTAATGATTTCTCTTATTACACTATAATTTTTTAAAAGAAGTTATTACAGATTATGTAAATATATTAAAAGTGAAATTTATAATAATAAATAGAAAATATTTTACTATAAGTTTGAAATAAATTTATGTTTTATTTCTTTTTTATTAAATGTGAAAAAAAAATTAATTTTTATACACATAACACAGGTGCATCAATATATTATTATTAAAGCCAAAGGGAGGGTCTTTTGGTATTTTTTTACAATTCTTCAAAATACCCCTAATATATATAAAAAATAACCATTAAAACATGCACCATTGAAATATCACTTAATAATATGAAAGTAATTTTCTTATTTTTTTTCTTTCTCCTTTAATTCTTCAAATGTCTCCTCTTTTTTAAACTAAAACCAAATCAATTACCTTTTTAATTTTTGACTAACGAGATTCTTTTTTTTTTTCTTAATATAATTGGTATTCATTATTATATATTAATAGCAATATAATAGATTGTCTCTCTTGCCACATTTATTTCATTTGTTATTGTCTTTCTTAACTAAAATTTGATTTTTTTTTCCCTTTATATGAAACTTCATTCTTATGTATTTCATGATCTACAACCTTTTTTCTAATACTTTATTATTTTTCTCTTTTTTGATCTCTTCAATTTTTTATGAAGGTGTTAACTTAGTTTTACCTATACATTTGGTATATTAACTTAGTCATTAAAAAATATATATATCTTTTATCCTATAATTTTTTTCATAAAGTACTCCTATAACTTGATTTTAGTTTTGGATGAATATTAACACAATTATATACCAAATTTCCCATTTAACATTCCCTTTATTATTTTTATAGGTACCAGTGCCTTTTTGATAAAATAAATTAATATGATTAATATATTTTGGACTATTTTCACAAATATATTTGTAATATATTAGTTATTTATTGCTTCTTATTTACATTTATTTTAGAAACAATTGATATACAATTTTTTCACTCTTAATAATCTCCTATACAAACTGATATAATAATTCTTTTATATATTTAATTTTTTTATAATACTATACATAAGTATGACATACACACCTGTTTGCTAGTTATTAATAAAAAGAATAGCTGTTGCATTTAATTTCATGCACCATAAGCTAATTCCATTTCCAGCTTAGTACAAATATTTTTGTTTTGGAAAAACTACACTTTTAGTATTCAAACTTTGTCACTTTTTTTATTGAGTTTTCGAACTTTTATTTATTTTTTATTTCAATCCTCAAATTATCCAAAAGTTTGCAAATGAGTCCTCCATATATGAATCATTAGTTTTTCTATTAAGAAATGACTTATAAACTTTTAGAAAATTTGAAAACTGAAATAGAAAATATAAAAGTTCAATGACTTAATTAGAAAAGGTGTCAAAGTTCGAGAACTAAAAAAATTTTCCCTTTTTTTTTTCTTTTAAGTTCTATATATTTATTTATGTTTTAATTTATAACTTACACTTATAGATATACATATATATATACATACATATTTATTCTTTTACGACATGATTTTTAATAATATTTATAATGTAGAAAAAGAAAAATGCTAGTTTTGATCATTAATAAGAATTTAGGTCTTGAGATGGAGAAAAAAATAAAAATAAAAATTCATAAAATGAAAAGATAGGAAAAATATTTTGGTTCTCTCGATGTACATTTTCCATTTTGATTAATAAATATTTTAAATAATCAATGATCTGATTTGATATTCTTAATAAAATCAAATCACATTTAATTTTATAATTTTTTAAATTTACACATAATAATAGTTTTTTTTCCTTGCCAACTACATTACATATTACAACAATTTAAAGAAGAAGAATTCGAATTAGATCTATCTTTTTGAGAGACTAGTATTAGCAAAGCAAATATATAAATTATTTAATACTTACTCTAATTATTAAATTATATAAACAATAGCGATCACAAATAATTATCATATTTAATTTAATGATATTATGTAAAGTTAGTTATAATATCATTATACATTTATAAATAGAAATATATAAATAATGATTATATTTATGATAAGATAAATATTTTTTTTATCAATATTTTATCTAACAATACAGTTAATTATTCTAATTCATTAGGTTGTAACTTTTTTTTTTGTTATAAAAATTAATAAAAGATGAAAAAAAATGAAATATTATATTTTTAGTTTTCGAATTTTACCATTTTTTTATTCTTTTGTAAACTTTTAAAAGTTTGAAAATTGAAAAAATAAAATAAAAGTTTGATGAATTCGAGCACTAATAAGGTAGTTTTCCCTTTTGTTTTTAAATTGGGTTCTGTAGTCTCCGTCGCCGTCCAATAACGTAACGAACTCTTCTTCTTAACCAGTTACAATTACCTTGCTCAGGCGGATGCTGTGGAATATTGAGGCCATTTCTCGTTAGAACGTTTCCACTGACTTTTCTGCAAGTAAAGAGGTAGCTACTTCTACTCTTCCACTACTACTATCTCCCTATCCATTACGCTTCTCTTTGATGAATCGAATGGAATAAGATTCACAAGTAGCATTCTTGTTTTGGTTTTGTTTTGTTTTGTTTTCCCGTTCACTTGGATTGTTTAGGATCGGTCGACAGTGGATCCGATGGGTCGAAGGAGGAGGTGGTGGTGGGGATTGGTGGCGGTGTTCAGTCTCGTGGTTCCACTCCACGATTTCATGGGAGAAGGGAGTGAGGATAACTGGATAACGGTGACGCGAATCGCTTTCGGATCGTGCGCTAATCAAAGTGCTCCTCAGGTCGGTTCTTACTTCTTAATCTTCTCTCTCTGTTTTATCATTTCGTGCCGGATTTTGTGTTTGTCACCTTCTTCCGTGGATTTTTTCTTTATCAGTAGTGTTTTGTCCTGCTGCATTGGCATGACTCTGTAAATATAGCAATTACATGACACTCAAAAACTCTAAAATAGCGGACTAAAACCCTTATGAAAAATATTGATATTATAAAATTTCTTCTGTGATGCAGTACCAAGTAAATCTCATATTTAAATATATAAGTGTAATTATTTTTTAAGGTCAATTCTGCACCTAATTTGACTCTTGTTAATTGCTGAAATATGAAATCAGTCAAGAGAGCCCTGACTCAGATAATGAACCAACCCTAAAGAATAATTAGATGCATAGAATATATATATATTATAAAAGATGTAGGTGCCGGCTAAGTATTGCATTTGAGGACAAATTTTTGCAGTGTCGATATTTTTTAAGGGATATAGATACACTATTCCAAAAATTTACGTGTTTTATAAGTTTGACAGACTTCAGGGGGTGTTCACATAATTTCTCAAGTAGATCTTGAACATTAGTGGTTGTACGGTTCTTTTTTTTTTTTTTTGGATTCAAAATATTTGATATTGTGGAATCTTATTTTTTGTATAACTTTTCTCTGAGGAAAATCTACATTTGTTTGCTTGGATTATCATGTGAATATGCGACAGAGAATAAAATGTAAAAGAAGGGCTAAAAGTTTTCAAGGAATTAGTAAGGAAAATACAGCAAAGTATCTTGAATTTATCTACTGTTTTCATTTTATTTCTTTGACTCTGTGCAGGTGCAACTTTAAGTCTCAACTAATGAAAATTCTTCATATTGTTGCTTCTGTCCAAATAGAACAAACACTAACATGGAGAGCATGTAGATCAATGAAACAATACTATGAGGATGTCCATTACAGTGGACTTGGACAAAAGCACTGATGCAACAATTCTTTGTTTTTGTACTCAAGCATGGAGTAATAAAATGACAAATTATTACAAGTTCAAGTATCTCAATTGTATTTATACCATGTAAGAACTTGGAATGACATTACATGTTGCTGGGATTCTAAGAAATGGGATAAACTTGCATGTTACCATAATTAGACTCTTTCATCTTTTATCAACTTTTTTTGAAAATGTAGATGAAATGATATTAGAGTTGGATTCCTACTGAAACAAACTAGGCCATATTGTTATGTTGGTAATATAAGAGGGTGATCATTTATCGGGAGATGCTTGTCTAGAGAAAGGAAATAAGCTGTATGTTTCTGGAAGTTACCATTATAATGTTGGTAGATAAAAAGTAGTTGGGGAATGTATCAAAGGAAAGGGGACATTCAATTTGGTGGAACTTCAAAAAGGAGAAACTTGACTTATTCTAATGCCATGAGATGAAAAACTGTAATTTCGTGAATAATTGGAGACTTTTCCTTCTATAGATGCTAAATACGTGATCTTTGTTCTTATGTTCATGCAGTTCTTATTTATTACTCTGACAATTCTTAAATAATTTATTATAGGGACCTTGAAATATTTGTTGGCATAATAATATCATGCTGCTCTCATTTATGTTTCAATTTTGTGGCTTGGGGGAGTTTCTGTAGAACTGTGTGTCTGTCATTCAAGCATCATGATGTGTTGCTTTCAATTGTTATATTATAGCATATGCACAACCTTATGAACCTTAGACAAATAATGTGTTTGCTTGCAGCCTATCTGGGACCCCATAGTCAAATTTGATCCACAGATTTTCATCTGGCTTGGTGACAACATATACGGGGACATAAGACGTCCTTTCAAGTTATTCGGAAAGGAGAGGACTACTGGTCCATGGAAGAATGTTCCAAGATTTGTTCCTGCCTCTGTGAGGGAGATGGAGTCCAAATACAAGAAAGCCAAGACCAATCCCGGTTATGCACGTCTCAAGGAGACCGCTAAGGTTCCTAACTAGAAAGCCCCTGCCTCCTAGAAGATTATGCCACCAATCCGGTACCTTTGTGTACCAAGTGGAGAAACATGTCTAGAGCTCTTGAAAGATTTCCAGTCTAATTTGGTTGTACATGTGCAGGTTATCGGTACATGGGATGACCATGATTATGGATTGAACGATGCTGGGAAAGAATTTAGTGGAAAAGTCACAAACCAACAGCTGATGCTTGATTTCTTAGATGAACCTCAAGATAGTCCAAGGTGAGTGCATTTTACAATTTTTTCTCTATTTCCTTGAGCTGCTGTGTTGACATCACAATTAGTTTGCCAGTTCACATTCATCTTAGTTCTTAATTTTTGATTGCGTAGAATCAAAGTCAACCCACTTAATAACTACACCTGATCTTACCATCCATGTTGCTTCTATTGGATGTGAGATATAAATTCTCAAGGTAATTTTGCATTGTAGGCGCAAGCAAGAGGGGGTGTATGCATCGTATACATTTGGCCCAATGGGTAAGCGAGTAAAGGTATCATATCTATGTAGTTTCTGGAGCTTATCCATTATTTGTATAGTAAATTATTGGTATTTTCTACTTATGATTTGGAACCTTATGCTAGCCTGTGCACGCTTTTGTGTTGCCTGCAAGAGGTTTGCTTTCTTTAGTGTCAATGGTGAAATATTTAGTAAATTTTGGCTTACTATGTTTCTATTGTTCCTATGGAAGCTAATCTACCACCAATATATTAATGGGATCAATTGTACACCATTTTTAAGAATGGTTTATAGCAGACCCCAGTGAGGATCCCTTGTTAATTCTCTTGGTGAAAAAGAAATTACCATGCTCATCTTTGTTTGTTATTGATATGATGTCTGTTGACAATCCAAGAACTCAAACTAGCTTTGGAGCTTGGATTGGTTTCAAGATTGGAGTCAAGCAACCCCCATCCTTCTATCACTTTAACTTTCTTTTGGCAAATTTGGAGAAATTTATCCAACATGTCACAGATTCACGTATAGGCAAAATCACATTAAAGGAACTAGGATTTTTTTGTCAAATATCAACTAAAGTATAAATATTGAATCATACTTATATCTACAAGTTTAGGCATTTCAGTGCATTGGCTATGATATCATATTTAATATGGTATTGGCTCCTAAAGTTGACTCTGAGTATTGCCATTTACCCTCTCATTCAGTCAGTTTCATGTATTGGCCTAATCAATTGCATAGCCACACAAGGAGTAGTGGAATATAGATGGTAAAAATATTTATGGACCTAAATTTTTAAGTTAGTTTCTTCTGGATTTAAATCTAAAAACTACCATACGGCTAATTTAAGAATGTTCACTTGGTGCAAGTTTTTGGGGATAAAAGGAGAAAGGAATTCCACCTGCTGCTTGTCCTTAGTTCTTATTCTTTTGAATCTGCCCATTGAGGAGAACTTTTGTCAAGTTAGGGAATTTCACTTGTTGTGTCACTGTTAATTCCTGATATAGTACTTGAGAATGCATTGATGCTTTCATTTGGCATTTTTATTGAGCAATACAAATATTCATCTTCTTGATAATTGATGCAATACTGCCACTTTCTTAAAATATGGCATCTACTGTTTCTGCTCAAGTTTCTTGAGATCCATAGCCATGTATTTGTGTGATTTATGATCATTTATTACAGCTGCTTACTTATCTTTAAAGGAAGGATCTATACGGATTAGTAATTCTGAGTGAACATGCTTCTCAGGTTATCCTCTTAGATACTAGATATCACAGGGATCCTTTGTATAGTGATGGAACTATATTGGGTGCTTCACAATGGAGATGGCTAGAGAAGGAATTAAAGGGCCCTGCAACAGAGATAACCATAATTGGCTCCTCTATCCAGGTAATTCAGCAAATAACCGCTTTGCCTATATCTAGTGTATGCCTTGGTTACTAACTAAATATGCAAGCCACTTCTTATATTCTTTCTCTTCTACCTGAAGATCTTTTGCTCGTACCTACTTTAGACTTTTATCACAAAGTGCACATTCAAATTTATATATGAAATATTGATTCCCTAAAGCAGGGGGCATGTGAATGAGATTTCATTTGTGATTGAAATACCAAAATGAAAATTTTCTAAATTATATGTCTATTATTGCAAGATGGAATCACAAGCTTCATTTTCCCATAATTTATTTTGTGTTCTTCATGTTTCCTCATACCCAAAGTTCAGGTCATATCGAATTTGTCAGCAGTCACGGGCCCAATGTTTTACATGGAGGCTTGGGGACGTTTTCCAAAGGAGAGAGATCGACTTTTTAGATTGATTTCAGAGAGTAAGGTAACAACATTTACTCTGCAGGTCCTACTTTTATACTAAAGTGATGTAAAATCCAAATCTATGATTATGAAACAACATTTGCATTAATTTCATTACAGAGAAATGGTGTGTTGTTCATAAGTGGCGATGTCCATTTCGGAGAAATAGCAAGGCACGATTGTGCTGTTGGTTATCCATTGTATGACATTACTTCAAGTGGCCTTACCCAGTCTGTGGAAGGTGCAGTCCCTCCACCTTTGCATTTTTTGGTGAGGTTTGCAGCATGGTTTGCACCTAGCACTATGAGAGTCATGAATCCTAAATGCAGATTTAGATCATGTACATTTGGTATGAATGAGTCTTATTTCCTTCAGTCTTTTCATTGAACATTATGCATGGTCGGTTATTAATCTTAATAAATATAGGCCAACCCAATTTTGGAGCGATTGAGATTCACTGGGACAAAACCCCCGTGAAGCTGAAAATTGAGGTGAGAGATTTGGAGGGATATCCTGTAACTGGTGTTGATATCCCATTGTCACAACTACAGGCACTGGACCGAAACTCTGTCCATGCAGTTAGGACTGGAGGATACCAGAGGCACTGCTCCGTGGAAGTTTCACTGCCCTGGATTGTCAGATATCGCCTGGCTATTCTGTTTTTTTGTGCTTTTGCTAGTAAGTATTCCTGCAGCCATTCTTTCTTCCTAGTACAAGGGTGTGAAACTGCTGTGTCCCCCACCCAAAAGAACACACACATGCCAACAAACCCCCCCAAAATAACTCGAGAAATGTGGTCTTACCTTTGCAGCCATCTTCTGATCATTATTGTGCACATGCACTGCAGCTACTCAAAATAATCCTTAAATGCAAGAAACCTTATTGCATATTCTTTGTTCACCGTTTCCCATTGCTACTACTTAATGTTGCAGTGACATTAGCTGCTTTGGTTGGATGCACTGTGATGATTTTGTTGTTCTGCCTGAAGCATCTGCCAAAGCAGAAGTTTGACTGACTATCGAAGAGAATGCCATCTTCAAGTTGAGCACTTGACTGCAGCAAAGCCAGTATAAAATAAACTAACTGTACGATTTATGATGAATCTATGATCTTGGATTGGTGCTGACAAATTTCCCTCTCTAGCGTCTACAACATCAACAAATAGTGCCTCCCATTCATCCATAGTAGGTTTTCTGATGTTGTCAGGGGTGGATTGTAATATTAGATTAAGTTTGATGTAGTTAATAAGTTGTCATGATAAAAATTTTGTGATACCACTCCAAGTTAGAAAGTTCACTTTCAGTTTTGGGTCCCATTTAATGGTAGAGAGGTTTGAGTCCCCTCTTGGCTCTGATTTGTTTTCAAATCTCATGTATCACATGAATATTCATTCCTATTTTTTATATTTTATAATTTGAGCTGAAAAATAACGTTGTTCAGCATTTTAAGTCTCTTTGTTGATATAATCTCATGGCTATATCGTTCGTATTTATGTGGTTTTGGCTTTTTGCTCCTTTTAGTTGGTAATTAGCTAAGAGCATGTACCTTGTCAAAAGAAAGTGGTATCTTGTTGATCTTTCAATTAAAAAAACCACTATTTTACAGGAAAAGACAAGGTGCAGCTTATAAAACCAAAGTCTACAAACATAGTTTCTGTTGGAAGGTCCTATGATACCTTCCCTTTTGAGTTTAAATATTTCATGGAAAATAGTACGTCTCTGAAGGTGGTCCTATAATGTTGCTTAATGTCTAGTCAAGTGCATAAGCTTTCTGCAGAAAGTATCTTCCTTTCGGAGTTGATTTTATTGCTTGGAGTGGGTGTTAAGTCCCTCTGATATTTGCTGCTGACGGGAATCCACATACAACATTGTTGATCCAACTATCTCGTTGTTATCCCCGAGGGCTGAAAAGCTTATATCAGATGTCATCAACGCTTGGGTTGCACTTTATCATCACCATCTTTGTCCTCAGTTTTGTATTTGTCAATGGGCTGGGTGTGAATTATTCAGTAGCCAAACCTTAATTGTCAAGAGATTTGTAGGGATGTCAAAATTCCTTATCCGTTTGGTATTGGTGAAAACTGTTACAACAGAAATAAATGGTTCGAGATTATTTGTAAAAGTGATCATAACAACTCTTCCTTTCCGACCTTGAATGCTTATGACCAATTGAAGGTTTTGTAGATCTCCAATCATAAGTTGCGTGTTCTGCATAACTGGACGTTTCCAAGTTGTTATCTTGGGGATGCTGGAATGGAGCCGAGTATAAGGCACGAGGACTTTGGTGGATTCAACCCTTTCCTCTTCGCTCACGAGACCAACAAAATGGTTGGCCTGGGTTGTGACATCTTTGCTTTTGTGAGCAATAATGAAGAGCCAAATAAGTTGAAGTATGCTAGTGGATGTGTCTCCATCTGCCAGAACAGGATGAGACTGGAAAATTATAATTTACATCGTAATTGTTTCGGAATAGATTGCTGCTGTTGGGCTGATGTTCCAAAAGGCTTAAAATCCATCTACATACTGATCACGAACATAAATAGAAGCGGTTCTGATAAGAATGGTTTTTGTAGGAATGCTTTCATTGCAGAGGATGGTTTTCGGAACTACTCATCTCATTCTACTGAAGTTCCCATGGGGATGACCTGGGTTATCAACAACCATGCTTGCAAACAAGAGCAAAGTTTTGACAAGACCAGTTCCAGTAAATATTGCGGTGATAATGCTCACTGCATCAACCATTTTCATGGACATAGGTGCAGGTAGACCTAGTTTGCGGTTTGGATCACATTGTATTGTGACCGGCCCATGAGCCAGTGGTTCAAAGCCGGTTGAATCGTTTTTTTTTTTCCCTCTCCTAAGTCTTTACATAATTTTTTTTTCTCCTCGCCATACTGATCCTTCAACCATTTTTGTTTTCTTGAATCCGTCCATAAAATACACATTAAAAATGGAAAGAAAATAAAATACAAAAAAGTCTCTTACAGTATGAATATCTAATATTATAATTTGATTGAATAGAGTGAAGTGGTTGGAGGAAAAATATTTTTTATAGTATTTTACAATCGCTCAGAAAATGTCTATGTATTTGCTAATCGGAATCAAACTGTCGTAATTGGGTTTGAATTTTTAGAAAACCTTTATTTTATTGATCAATTTTACGTTTTCAAAAAAGTATCAAAATATACGTGATTATCCAAGTTAAATTTTTTGAAGGAAAATAATTTTAGTCGATCATAATTTGGAAAAACCTAATGTTATATATATCAGCACTTTTGGGAAAACCATGCCATTTAGTTTTTTTTTTGGACAAATAGAAAAAAAAAATTTCTACGTAATAAAACTTTTTCGTAAAAAATAAAAAGAAAACTTACTATATATCATCTTGAGGTAACTGTTCATATTCATGAGTAGGAGTGGAACCCACGAGTGAGCTTGGGCTTCTATCAAATCGATTACAATCACTGAAATAATCATCTTCCTCGCTTGATGTCCTGCATGAGTCTTATCATCTACAACTTGCCTTGTACCAATCTTTTATATGCAAGCATTTGCATCAATACTAACAATAGATAGGGAGGCTCAGCGTTCATCAACGATTAAGCTTATTGTACTAAACGCTTGCTCAATGGCAACCATTGAAGTCAGAGCAGCGAGTATTTCACGAGCGATACGAGATAGCAATGAGTAATCTTTTCTATGCATTTACCACCACTCTAAAATATCAAAGTCCTTAATGGAGATATTTGTTGAAAACTCGAAATTTATATTAGTGTAGTACTGCATCGCAAACATTGAACCACCAGACCGTTGTCTTTTCAATTTTTGCACCAATAACTGTTCACCTATAAAAGAGTAATGCCGCTCCTTAGTAGGTGATGAAAAAGAGATTGATGATTGGCCACCATACTGACTTTGATAGTAGTTAAGCATCTCTTTTATCTTGGCCGTCACTATCAATACTTCTTGCTATGCTTCCAAACTATACACGTCTTAAGAATCTATTAGATCTTGAATGTAACCATAATAAATTTTCAAATACATTAATAATAATTCCACTTTACAACAAAGGTCTAAAATAGTTGCTATGAGATAAATACGAGGAATTTTTTTTATAATAAGTTAACCACTTCAACACCATATCATATACACATGCATATAGGTTTGGGTCCTCATGGGCCTAAACTAGCATGCTAAGTATACTGACGACTAACATAACAAACAAATAAACACTCAGCCTGTAAACTTGTGAAAAAGCCTTTGTAGCATCATAAAAAACTTTTAAAACTTTAGGTAATTAGATACAAATATCCCAGTTACTAAGGAAAATGTGAACTCCCTACCTGTTATACATTACGGTATCACATAGCAATTCACTGTAAGGAACTATGGCCTCTTCCCGTGCTCTATGCAGAAGTTCCTCCACTTTTTATAAAGGGACGGTCCATCTACTTTTGTCTTAACAATGTTCTTAATTGGAGCTATACTGTTGTGCAAAGCTACAATGCTATCATTGACACACAAGTTAAGAATATGACATACATAATGTATATGGAAAAAAATCTCCCTTAATACCGGTTGACAATAATTTTGCAAATTAGATATTGATATAATATTAGCAGTTGCATTATCAAAACCAATAGAAAAAATTTTCCTCACTAATCTATATTCATTTAAAATTTCTCTAATAATTTTATAAATGTTTGGCGACGTGTGTCGATCATTAAATACCCTTAAAGTCAATAGTCATTTATTAAGTTGCCAATTATTGTCTACCTAGCAAACAATAACACTCATATAAGAATTATTACAAAAAGGATCCATCCATATGTCTGCATATATAGACACTTGCGTATCGAGGGAAGTAAACTTACCTGCGAGCTCCCTCTTACCTTTGTAGTAGAGCTCTTACGTAACTCGAGTTATTGTTTTGCAGCTAAGTTATCGTGAGCTGAGGTTAAATGTCTCTCACTCGTATCGACTTTACCTCTCTAATGCACCCATATTGAATGAGAGGTGCATGTTTGCCAAGTACTGTGCCAAGTTATATTTATGCCTCTCTTCATCATACCTCATTAGCATTTGTCCGAATGAACCACTACCTCAAGCAATCTATTGCTACGGTCTATCTATTCTCACCTCCCCGGAATGCTTCGACTTTAAGTGCCTGTTAAGGGTGCCATATTCCTCTCCCTTTTTCCATGAGTAACTCGTGTTGCAGTAGTTGCAGAATGTCTTCAAGTTCTCCCTTTCGTCTGTACCCTTACGAAAATGAGTAGCAAAAATATTAGACTTACTGGGTTTAGGAGGCTTACCTAAGCTAGATGATCTTAAACTGTTGGGCCCATATTATCCTATGTGTTGCTCTTTTATTTTGGGAATAATTTCTATATCGTCCTCCTCATCTTAGAACATCCTTGTTGGGCAACTCATCTGGGGGTCGTGTAAGGATGCTATACGAGGAGATTCAAATCTAACATGACATTCGAGGACACTCATGTATAGAGGTTCAAAATCGGGAGGTGGCAGTAACTCACGCATTGATATTCAACATCAAAGCCAGGAGGTAGTATGCCCCGATTACTCGTGCAAGGAGGTTCTACATCGAAGCCTGGAGGAGGTGTAAGTTCTTCTTCCACATTCTCAATCATATCGTATGTCCTCTGCTCATTCAAGTCGTACTTGTTATCCAAGTACGCCTGAACGTCCTTAAACTGTAGTGGCGCAGACAACGTATTAGAAAGTCCAATACCCTTACCCTTACTTTTTTTGCTAAATGATGAACCCTGTTTTTTGCTAGAGAAGGTACGGCGTAAAATTCTTTCCATTGGTGCAAATATTTATGAGTGAAAGATAAAAATAAAATGTAAAAGAAAATAAAGCAGAAATTATATGGTGGGTATGTATATGTCAACGTTATTTGCTAATGTAAATTGTTATTTGCTAATGTAAATTGTTCTATGCAATGAAGTAAAGAAGCACGTACATAAATTTGTGATTAGTAAAAGGAAATATTTCTAGCAACATTTTGCAACTAAAAAAAATTTGAAGGCAGAATGGTTGGTGTCAAGCCTAAAATTTGGTTTTCTTTTGTTTTTTTTTTTTTTAATTTGACTTCCCATTTTCTGATTAATACTAAATCTTGACAATTGAGGAATTCCGGTTCTTTAAAAAAACTTTTGAAGTCACCACCCAACTAGAGTCAGGAAAAAATAAAAATTATAATCAAATGGGTAGTTGGACTACGATTTAGCTATTGATCTTTTATTTCAATTTGAATAAAAAACCAAAAGGTTCTAAATTCGAGGGCTAACCTATTAAACCCGAATGGGTATAACTATCTATTTTCCAAAATTAAGTTTATTTTTCAAATTATCTTTTGTTAATATTTTTAAGAAAAATAAAAAAAACCTAAGTTTTTACAGATTTTAATGTCGCCTCGAATGTATCTACGTATTCATTAATCGAGATCAGATGATCGTAGTTCTTTTCGAAAATTTTAGTATGTTAGTTGATTTTAATTTTTGAAAATCAATTGAGTCTATGTAGTTACCGATTCAATTCGCTCAAACAAAATATAATGGGGTCTTAACTCATGGGTGATAAAAAAAAATCTTTGATACTATAATCTTTTTGTAAAAAGTTTCTTTTTTATTAATTTTTATTTCTAAAAAAAATAATTTTCTATGTGAGGATTTCTAAAAAAGAACTTAATAAAAAAAAAATATCCTAAGCTAATATATATATATATATTCACTCCTATATTTTTACTTTAACAACTACCTATTAATATATAAAAAAATAATATCAAAAGTCTCCTAAACTAGTATATATATATATATATCATGTTATGATTTTTAATGACCAATTAACAGAACAATAATATAATAATAACAATAACTAAATAATTAAAGGAACAAATTAAAAAATTTAATAATATCGAACCTTAATTATTTTATGCAGCAGTGATCAATAGTGGCTATGCTTAGAGAAGCAAATTCCCGTGTGGCTATGTACAGTATTAGAGCAACGATTGACGTGCCTGTGGTCTCTAGCATGTGTGAGCAAAAGTGCAGTGAAGGGGATGGTGTTCTAATCGTAACTGAGACGAGGGGGTGTGCTACGATTGGACGTTGACGCAGTGTTCGTGTGTGTTTACGTTGATGGACGAGGAAGATAGAGATTGTTGTTGGTGGTCGCATGCGTTAGATGACAGCGTTGTTGCAGTAGTCGGATTTTAGAAATTTGGCGTCGTGTTTGGTAGTGACAGATAGCGAAGATGCCATAAGCTCGGTGTAGTGTGTTGAAGATCAGGTATCGTTGCTGACCTCGGCTAGCAGTTGAGTGTCAAAGTGAATTGGATGTGGGTGACGTATTGCTGATCGGTAGGCAGGGGACTGATCACATGTTCTTGTGTTGCTGTCTTCTGCTGTTCGTGGCTGTGAAGATGGTAGAGGGTCAGTGTGAAGTGCTGGTGAGCGTGGGAGTGCAAGCTTGGATGCGTGGATGCTATCGTGTACATGTCGCCTATTGCGAACGTTGTTGTTGGCTGTCGCGGCGTGTTGATGATCAAGCTCCAAGCGTTGTGTGTGTGGTTCATGGACTGACGTCGTTGGGGGACTATCCTGACTGCTTAGAGATAGGTGTATGAGCAATGCAACGACTGATCAATGCAAGTGAGTGCAGTATTCGCGGATAATAGCTCGGCATGAAGATTGTTTGTGTGCTACTCTGTTGTGTGAGCGCTGCAACGTGTGATGAATGGTTTGGACGAGGATGCAGTGCTATTCGGTATTGGACTGTGTTAGATTGGTCGGTGGAGTTTAGAAGTGGCGAGTTGGAGTGTCGGCTGTGAATTGTTTCGGGCATCGGGTTTGTAGTGCAGTAGCTAGAGAGAGGGTCATTCGTGAATGAATGGAAGAATAGGGCCGTAGGATTAAGCATGTTTGGTTTCGTATTCTTCAAAGAAAATCCTTACTCACACCACACGATTCTTATTTATAAATTCCGAAATAAATCTTTTATATCGATTCGTATCAAATCAAATATGAATCTTATAAATTTTTACTATATTAGATTCAAAAGATTTGCTAAGATTTAAAATTAGATTTGAAAAAAAAGAATTCACAATGAAATAAAAGATAAAAAACACGTGTATACCTAATGAGATTCAACCATAACCTCAAGCTAACTCCATATCAATATTCCAATACTTATCCGTTTGACTATTCGACTATACTATGATTTTTAATACAATTAAATTGTACTTAAGCTATACATCTCTCTAAAGTAATTATTTAAACCGAACTAAAACTAAACTAATTGACCGTAAAATAATTCATTTCCTAAAAATTTTTATATTTATATTTTTTCATTTTTCTGTATTTTTATCATTTTTCAATGTCTTATTTTTTTTTTATATTTTTCTTTTTTTATTTCAAAATTAGGACCCTAAAACAAAAATTGGAACTACGGGAGACAAAAATTAAGTATCTTCAACTGCCCCTCTATGTAGTAAAGTTTAAGTAAAATTTTGTCACAAAAACAAAAGAGACACAATTTTTTGCCTCAGGATAACTCTATCCTATGAAACACTACGACTAGCTATTTATCGTAGGACTGGTCCATTGAGGTTTTTTACGACAAAAAGCTTGAAATGAATAGAGGTGAGGATAACAACCCTGTAGGCTACTAAGAACCCTAAAAAGAATCATGAGAACTTGATCATGCTCCCTATGGGCTGATTAACTAAGGCGGGCAAAGCACTCTTTAGGTAGACTAATGCCCTAAAAACAATTGAGAACTTAATTGTGCCCCTCATGAGCTGATTAACCAAGGCAGGCATAACGCTCTTTAAACTGAATAAGGCCCTAAACTGATAATGAGAAAACATGGTTGTACCCTAATTAATTGACTAATTAAGGCGGGTGTAACGCTCCTTGAGTTGGCTAAGGTCCTAAACTAATAATGAGAAAACTTGGTCGTACTCCAATGAGCTGACTAACCAAGGTAACCGAAGTACTCCTTAAGCTAGCTAAGGCCCTAAATTGATAATGAAAAAACTTGGTCGTGCTTCAATAAGCTAACTAACCAAGGTAGGCAAAGTGTTCCTTGAGCTAGCCAAGGCCTTAAACTGATAATGAGAAAACTTGGTTGTACTCTAATGTACTAACTAACTAAGGTGGACAAACGTTCCTTAAGCTGACTAAGGCCCTAAACTGAATTGAGAAAATTTGGTCATGCCTCAAGGAGCTGACTAACCAAAGCGAGCGAAATGCTCCTTGAGCTGGCTAAGACTCTAAAATATGATGAAAACTTGGTCGTGCCCCCTCATGGGTTGATTAACCAAGATGGACGAAGTGCTCCTTGACCTACCTAAGACCTTAAAAATAATTAAGAACTTGGTTATGTCCCTCATGAGTTGACAAACCAAGGCGAGCAAAACGCCCCTTGAGCTGGCTAAGACTCTAAAAATAATTAAGAACTTGGTTGTACCCCTCATGAGTTGACTAACCAAGGTGGGCAAAACGCTCCTTAAGCCAGCTAAGACTCTAAAAATGATTAAGAACTTAAATTGAGGCAATGCTCTATGAGGTGGCTGGAAGCCTAAGAAACTATGGATTAGGACTACGTTCTAAGAGTTGGTTAGATCCTTAAATGAGAATATGAATCGGGATAGCGCTCCATGATCTTGCTAAATCCCTAAAAGAGAATGAATAAATCAAGACAATGCTCTATGAGTTGGCTAAAAGTCTAAGAAACTATGGATTAGGACTGCGCTTTAAGGGCTAGTTAGATCCTTAAATATGAATCGAGATAGCGTTGCATGAACCGGCTGAAAGCTTAAGAAACTATGGATTAAGACTGCATTTGAAGAGTTGGTTAGATCCTTAAATGAGATGGACAAAGGGTACGCGCGCTACGAGTTCGCTAAGAACCCTAAGAAGCAAAATATTAGGATGTAACCAAGTGAGGAGTTTAGGTAAAAACCATTCATGACTCAAGTTGAAGATTTTGCCACTAGGGCCGACATGAATGGAAAAAACTTGTAACTTGCCTTCACTTTCTCTCCCTCTTTTTCCTTTATTCTATCTCTCTCTTTTTTTTTTTCTTTTCTCTTTTTTGTCGAAATTCTATTAACGAAAACAAATTCTTATTAAAAAAATAAATGTTATAACCATACAGGGTATCTCATATTCGTCCCAGTTTTTGGCCCTGATATTGAGCTTGTTAGATAGGCCTTAAACATTCATTTCCTAAGGGGAAAGGTAACTCACGATTGGTTTAGTCAAAGAGGACTTCCTTGCATACTCTCAGTCTAGATTTCACTCTTGACTATTATTCTAAAAATTATAATCCAATTTATAAGTGATACGCCTTGATCGATCTGTTAGATCTTTTTAGGTTTAGTATTGTGAATTGTGCTCCTGGTCAAATGGCTTCAAAAGAAGTTAATCAAGAGGGCCCATTCTTTAAAGAAGTAATTTCATCCATCTCGGGTGTATAAGTTAAAAACCCTTAGGAATAAATTAGATGTGTACTTATCCCAATTTCAAAAATAATTTTTATTTTAAAAAAATTATCCTTCAAGATTAGAAGAGCTTTGAGTAAAAAGGTATCGTGGGTTGGCAGGTCTTGTGTTTAAGATTTAGGTGGACTTGGAGTTTGATTCTAAAATGAACATAGGTTTTTTTAGTTTGTGGTTAAGATGATTCTGAAATGAATATGAGGTTCTGTGTTTGTGATTGAGAGCGTAAAACTGTGATATGGGGTTGTGTTTTTAGTTGAAAATGCGATTCAAGACCTTATGTTTTTAGAGCAACTTGGTCCTTTGGGCCTTCTTTGGTTAGGGTTTTTCTTAAGCCTGATGTTTAGGCCTTTCTTTCTCTTTCTTTCTTCTAATTTTTTCTTTTCCTTCTTTCTTATTCTTTATTTCTTCTTCTGTTGTTTTTTTCCTCTTTCTAACTTTGCCCCATTATTTCTTGCTTTTGTTCTTTATTTTCCTTTTTTTTTCTTTTTTCATTTCATTTCTTTCTTTTCTCTCCCTAAAAATAACTCTCTTTTGTCAAATTTTTGTGTCTAAATGAATCAAAGCCTTAAGTCCATAGGTTCAAAGTATATGAGCTTGGGTAAGGTATATGTGGTCTTTAAGGTATTTAGAAAAGTGTTGGCTCTTCTTCAAAGGGAACAATTTATCGAAAACAAAAATTATCCTTGAATTGTTATTACTAAGATAAGCACAAATCAGTTTTATCCTTCTCTCCTAGTCAATAACCTTAACCTCCGAATTGCCCCATTATGGGGTGGTTCTTAACAGGGTTTACATTTGAAAGGATTCCAAATTGGTTTAAAGGGGTTAATAAAGGATAATTCTATTTAGGATTTGAAAAGAAATGTCTAACTTTATTTTAGTCTGCATATCAAATTCATAATGGATCTCCTTTAAGAAATGAGTCCAAAATATCCTTACCATGATGTCTCTCATCTTTCAAAGTGTTTTAGGGTTAGTGTATATGACATAACTCGCCTCTTTTCATTCTAAACTTTTTTAAAGTGAGTTACCAATTCCTTACATAGAGATTGATTTACCATAGGGTAAAGATTGACCTTGCACCCATGCCCCAATTGCGAAATTTCAAAGACCAAATGCCACATATATTTCTCACTCTCACTTAAATTGCTAGGTCTTAATGCCCTTAAGCTTTCATGTGTGGTTTCAGGTCTAGTCACTTAGAGTTCAAATAGGCCGGCATTGATAACTTTTGAAGTGGAAGGGGCTAATGAATTGCCCTTTTCGTTTGTACCGAGGAGTAAGCTCAAGATAATATTTCATGGTCTCCTGTTTTGACTCGACTCATGGTTGGACTTGATGGCTTAAGGGCTTTGAGTTGGTTCAACTATCTTAATGAGTTAAGGGTCCGTGTTTAGTTTATTGCTTTCTCGAGCCAAGTGGATGTGTTTAGGTTAGTTGTCTTAATGGGCCAAGAGATTGTGTTTGTTCTAAGTCTCATAAGGATTTGTAATCGTTAGCGAATTTCTTTTTTTTTTTTTCTTTTTGAAAGAAAGAGAGGACAAGTTAAGGCTTTTATGTTATAGAAATTGGGTGACGGAATTGTAAATAAAGGATTGCTTTCCTAAAATTCTATATACAAGCCTATAGAATTTATTTACATATAGAATAACATTGATGAGGGTCTACTTACAAAAAAGGAATTCTAAAGAATGAGGAATAAAAGACTAAATGGAGAAAATATCTAAATCCTATTTATTCCAAATGAGAAGGCTTATTTACAAAGTATTAATATATCTAAAAGAACGAATATTTCTGGTTGGTAGAATACTTGGCGAAATGACAACTACCTAAAATTATTTTACAAGTTTGATTCTTTTTTTTTTCATTTATTTACTCTGCAAGGATTGGGCTCAACTGATACGAACACAAACAAAAAGTGACTAATTTAAGCCCCCATAGATATACTAAGGTCTACACTAGTGAAATATTGACAAAACTCTTCTGTAGGGATAAAATAGGCTCAATCTTGTTCCCAATAAATTCTTGTTTATCTGGCTAAATAGTTAGAACCACATACGAAGTAATTTTTTGAAGCCAATGAGGTGAGTGAATATGAGTCTATTCAAAAGCCCCTTGACTCGATCTAGCTATACCTATCTAAAAAAATAAAATTATAATAAAAGCCAATCCTAAACTTTATATGGAATTATTACAGGATATTTACAGGAAAATATTAGAATGGACAATCGCCCTTATCTGTTTAGGACTGCCACATTATGGGTTTTTGTAATTTTTTTAAAAAAAGTTTTTATGTATGCAACTAGTAGGTTCTAAAAGTCCTCAAGTTCTGTGACCACTGCGTTTTTCAAAGTAACGATTCTGTAGTCATATCTGAACTTAAGTGGGGTAGCCTAATCTGCTCCAAAAAGTGGTTACTTCACAACATCCAAAGCTTACACAATGGCTCCTCTCCTGAGGTTCTAAAATGGCCTAGTTTTGATCATATCTACCATGTATTTATGATACAGAAAATAAAATAAAACGAGGAAAACCCTAAAATAACCCTCCCTCCCCTAAATAAACTACAACGAGAAATGTTAATATATAAAAATAAAGTAAACAAACAAATAAATAATAACCAACTCAAGTTTCTATTATTATTATGTTTTTGAAAAAGTAATCCTAATTTCAATAAATTATAATGGCTAGCCCTCTTGATGGCATTCCCTAGTAGAGTCGCCAAATCGAGCCTAAAATTCGATTTTCTTTTTTTTTTTTAATTTGACTTCCTATTTTCTAATTGATATTAAACACTGACCCATTTGGTATTAATCCTCGACTAAATAAATTAACAAATTTTAATTCTTTTAAAAAGACTTTTGGAGTCACCACCCGACTGGAGTCGAGAAAAAATAGAAATCATAATCAAATGGTTGGTTTGACTATGATTTAGCTACTGGTTTTTTATTTCAATTTGAATGAAAAACCAGAAGGTTCTCAATTCAAGGTTAACCTATAAAACCCAAATAGGTATCACTGTCTATTTTCCAAAATTAGGTTTATTCTTCAAATTATCCTTTTTTTAATAATTTTAAGAAAAATAAAAGAAAAAAAAGAAAAAAAAAAAACCTAAGTTTCTACGGATTTTAACGTCACCTTAAAGGTGCCTACGTACTCATTAGTTGGAATCAGACGATCGTAGTTCTTTTTGAAAATTTTAATATATTGGTTGATTTTAATTTTTGAAAATCTATCGAATCTACTTGATTACCAATTTGGTTCATTCAAACAAAATATAAAAGGAGTCTTAACTCATAAGTGATCAAAAAACTCTATAAGACACTATAATCTTTTTGTAAAAAGTTTTTTTTATTAATTTTTATTTCTAAAAAAAAAAAATTTTCTATATGAGGATTTCTAAAAAAGAACCTAATAAAAAAAATCCTAAACTAATATATATATATATATATATATATATACACCTATATTTTTACTTTTAACAACTACCTATCTAAATAAATTAATAAAATTATTTAATCTACTTAATATATAGAAACTAATATCAAAAGTCTCCTAAACTAGTATATATACATATATCATGCTATGATTTTTAATGACCAATTAACAGAACAATAATATAATAATAACAATAACTAAATAAATAAAGAAACAAATTAAAAAAACTTTAATAATATCGAACATTAATTCTTTTAGGCTGCAGTGATCAAACAATAGCTATGCTCATAGAAGCAAATTCGCAAGTGGCTATGTACAGTGTTAGGGAGATGATTGACGTACGCGTGGTCTCTAATGTGTATGAGCGAAAGTGCAGTGAAGGGGATGGTGTTGTAATCGTGACCGAGTCGAGGGTGTGTGCTACAATTGGACATCGGTGCGATGTTCGTATGTGTTTGCATGGATGGACTAGGAAGATAGAGATTATCGTCGGTGGTCGCGTGCGTTGGATGACAGCGTTGTTGCAGTAGTCGAAGTTTGGAAATCCGACGTCGTGTTTGGTAGTGACGGATAGCAAAGATGCCGCAAACTTGGTGCGGTGTATTGAAGATCAGGTGTCGTTGCTGATCTCGGCTAGCAATTGAGTGTCAGAGTGAACTAGATGTGGGTGACGTAAGCAGGGGACTGATCACATGTTCTTGTGTTGCTGCCTTCTGCTGCTCATGGCTGTGAAGATGACAGAGGGTCGGTATGAAGTGCTGGTGAGCATAGGAGTGCAAGCTTGGATGCGTGGATCCTGTTGCGTACGTATCGCCTATTGCGGACATTGCTATTAGCTGTCGTGGCGTGTTGATGATCAAGCTCCAAGCGTTATGTGCATGGTTCGTGGAGTGACGTCGTTGGGGGACTATCGGGACTGCTTGGAGATAGGCTTATGTGTAGTGCAACAACTAATCAGTGCAAGTGAGTGCAGTGTTCGCGAACAGTAGCTCGGCATGAAGATTGTTTGTGTGCCGCTCTGTTGTGTGAGCACTGCTACTTGTAAAGAATGGTTTGGACGAGGATGCAGTGCTATTCGGTATTAAACTGTATCAGATTGGTCGGCGAAGTTTAGCAGTGGCGAGTTGGAGTGTCGGCTGTGAATTGTTTCAGGCGTCGAGTTTGTAGTGCAGTGGCTAGAGAGAGAGAGAGAGGGTCATTCGTGAATGAATGGAACAACAAGGCTCTGGGATTGAGGATGTTTGGTTTCATATTCTTTAAAGAAAATCCTTAGATTTAAAATTAGATTCGAAAAAAAAGGATTTACAATAAAATAAAAGAAAAAAAGCCACATGTATACCTAGCAAGATCCAAACCCATAACCTCAAATTAACTTCATATCAATACTCTAATACTTATTTGTTAGGCTATTTATTTATACCTTAATTTTTAATACAATTAAATTATACTTAAGTTACGCGGCTTTCTAAAATAATTATTTGAACTGGACTAAAACTAAACTAATTGACCCTAAAATAATTTATTTCCTAAAAATCTAAAAATCTTTTTTTTATGTTTTTTTTTTTCTTTTTTCTTTTTCTTTGTATTTTTATCATTTTTCAATTTTTCATTTTATTTATATTTATATTTTTTAATTTCAAAATTAAGACCCTAAAACAAAAATTAGAATTATAAAAAGCAAAAATTAAGTATCTACAGTTAGAGTTAGAAAGATTTAGTTAGTTTGTAAAATAAGTGTTATTGCTAGGTCAAAAGCTACTATTTATAAAAACTGAGAAATGTATGAACACATCGTTTAAATTTTGAAATTTAAAATTAAGCAATTCATAGCTGTAAATTTTAAATTTTGATTAAATTTGTAGATGCAAATTTAAAATTCGGATGGGACAGAGTACAAGAGGGTAGGGGTCTTTGGGTGGGGGGACAAGGGTTTGGGCCAGTCATTTTGACCAACCAAATATATATTTAAAAAAAAAAATTTGAGGCAATCCTTAAATCATTAGATCAGACGGTTCATTAAGACAGTTTGACCCAATTATTAATAGATCGGGCCAATTCATAATTTGGAACTTGCCTTTGCCCAAGTCTAAGTGCAGGTGTGATCCTGGATTTAAAGGGCGCCATATCTTGCTTCTGGTTGCATAGGTGATGTCTTACTTCTCAGCTATCTGTTTTAAAGGTGAACCACGTTTGCAGCTGCAATGCAGATGCGGTTGAAAGCAGAACCAATTGGAACAGTTTACAGTTTTTCCTTTTTTAAAAAAATAATTTGAAATCTGTCATGTCCTCGAAATGCTTCATTTGTCACAGATATTGATGAGTGCCAAGAAAGGAAGGTTAGGTGTGGAGATGGTGCTGTATGCCGCAACACTCCAGGATCTTATCAATGCGATTGCAAAGCTGGTTATGTTTTTCAATTAAATGGAAGTTGTACTGTTGCTGAAAAACCTAGGCCAATGAGCCATATTGTTGCTTTAGGTAGTATATATACATACTTTCCCTTTGGACCGGAAAAATTCAGCGGTTTTTATCATTTGGTTAATTAATGAGCTTGTTGGTATAGGTCTTGCTGTAGCTTCGAGCGTGGCAGTGGCCTTGGCTGGTACAATGTTGTGCGCATGGAAACTAAGGAGGGCAAAAGAAAGGCAACTAAGAAAGTTGTTTTTCAAACGTAATGGAGGTTTATTACTGGAGCAGCAGATTTCTTCCCAAGAGGATGCAGTCGTGAGGACTCAAATATTTGGACTAGATGAGTTGGAGAGAGCGACGGACTATATCAATGAACGTCGGATGTGTGGGAAGGGAGGTTTTGGTGCGGTCTACAAAGGAATGCTGGACGATGGTAGAATCGTGGCTATTAAAAGATCTTACATTGTTCATGAAAAGCAAGTTGCTCAATTTATCAACGAAGTTGTCATTCTTTCAAGGATCAATCATAGGACCATAGTGAAGTTATTAGGTTGTTGCCTTGAAGCAGAAGTCCCTTTGTTGGTTTGAGTTTATAGGAAATGGAAATCTCTCCCAACATCTCCGTGATAAAGATAGTGGCCTGTCAATTTCCTGGGAAGCCCGAGTAAGAGTTGCTCTGGAAATTGCAGGTGCACTTGCTTATATGCATTCTGCAGCTTGCACTCCTGTATTCCACCGTGATGTTAAGTCAAGTAACATACTCCTAGATGATAATTACAATGCGAAAATCTCGGATTTTTGCATCTCACGATCTATCCCCATTGAGAAGACTCATGTTACTACAGCATTGCAAGGGACATTTGGATATTTGGATCCCGAGTACTTCCATTCCAACCAATTTACTGACAAAAGTGACGTATATAGCTTTGGGCAAACATTATTAAGATAATTGCAATTTACAACAAAATAAAGTTAATTTTCTGCAACTCCGTAAGTGGAAAATTGAACTTGGGTTTGCTTATATAATTGCCTTACACAATTTTATGATATTTGCTATCATTGATAATTAAGTATGCTGTTAATTTTAACAAGATCACAATAGTCTTCATATATATTCATTACCCTTCTTATTGATACTAAATAGGGAAACTTCTTATTTAAAAAGAAGAAGATAAAGAAGGAGAAGGAGGAGGAGGACAGAAAAACCCTTTCAAGTTGTTTGCATGATTCAAATTTAAACCAACAATAAAAGAGTAGAGCATAAACAAGAAATAAATTCTTTAGAATTAACAATAAACACAAAAATAAAAATGCACGAGTAAACAATAAACAAGAAAAGTACAAAACTGAAATAAGAAACAAGTTTTCTATCTAAAAAAAAGAAAAAGAGAAAGAAACAAGTTGTTTTGCTTCTCAAAACTTAAAGCTGCTATTTTTAGATGTGATTACTAATAGAAGTATATTAAAGAGAAAAGTACAAAAAAGTCTTTGACATTTCATATATTTATGAATCAGTTCTTAACTTTTCATTTGGTCTATTTTAGTCTTAAATCTTTTTAAGTCGTATCAATAAGTTCTTTTCATTACTATTAAATTTTTCATTATTGTAGACACATATCAACATGTAATTTTTCCACATATAATTTTAAATAAAAATGATATAAAAAATAAGAAAAATTAAAAATATATGCAAAAGTAAAAAAAATACTTATTAATATATATTATAATTATATATATTTATATACATTATATTAATAATTATTTTAAAATAAATTAACCCAAAAAAAAATTCATTTTCTAGCTACCCTCTAACCTTGAGATTGCTAGAAAACTGCTAAACTTCAAAGTAGGTCGTAACCTACTTTGAAAAGTAGGTCTCATGATTTACTAGCAACCACTTACAGTTGCCTAAAAGTTAAAAGAAAAAAAAAAGAGGTGAAACCGATCAAGTTGAGTTTAAGTTACACTACCCAATCGATTTTTAGTAACTTTTTTTTTTTTTTTCACATTTGAGCAGCTACCTACGATTGCCAATGGGCTACAACCCACTTTAAAGTGTAGCCATTTTCCAAAGCCACCCTCTAGCATTAGGGTAGTCAAAAAACAATTTTTTTTTTTTGTTAATTTATTTTAAATTAAATATTAATATATATGAATATATATTACTAAATATTATATAAGTATTTTTTTCAAAAAAAAAAATTTAATTTTTATCATTTTTTGTATTTCTTATTATTTTTTATAATATTTTAGTTATATAATATATATTATTAGTTTATTTAGTTAAATTAATTATTTGGCCAAATCAAATTTTGCCACGTATCCATACTTAACAAATAAACTAACGAAGGGACTTTTTATATATTTATTGAAACATTGAAAATTAAAATAAACTAAATAAATGTTAGAGACCGATTCGTATATAGAGGTAAACGCTAAGGTTGTTTCTTTTTAACATAAATATAATATATTATTTTCTTGATAGAAAAAATATAAGGTTATTTTTCATTCATTAATATATATAATATGATGTAATTTCACATAGTTAGTATTGAATACCATAGAACTTACGGGTTATATACGTTAAAATATAGATTTTAAATTAAATATAAGGTATGAGGACATCATATATCCCATACCCTATCTTATGTGAGCATATTCCAAAAATTGCTACCTAAAACCTAGTAGACTAGGGTAGAAAGGATACTCTGTACCACGTGATTATCCATTCACTTTTATTTATATTTTATTTGTATCCATTTTATATTTAATCTTTAACTATTTGAAATTTAGTGTTTCTTATCTAATATTTAATCTAATTTTTTTTCCAACTTTTCTTTTTGTATCTTTTCATAATTATGACGAAAATTATAATTGGATTCACCCCCTATTTGTATCTCGTTTATGTCAATTTTATGTCTAATCTTTAATTATTTTAAATTTGGGGTTTTCGATTTATACTTTATCTAATTCTATTTCAAACTTTTTCTTTTTATCTTACCATAATTATAATGAAAATGGTAATTAGAGAATAATAACCTAGAAAATAAAAGTTCATTTTAAGGGAAAACATTAAAAAAATACAATTAAACCTCCATAAATTAATAATCTCTCTAAAATAATTTTTTTTTTCCAGTCCTAACTTGGGCTAGTTTACAAAATTACTAATTTTGATAAATTAATAAGATATTAATTTTTAAAAAGGCCCTTTTATATATATCTATAATCCCATCAATATCATAAATTAATAATTCTCTATAATACAAAAATAACTAGGACAATTTAGTAAAATATGAATTTATTGTTCTTTGCCTTTTCTTATATTAAAATATAGGTGGATTTATCACTAATTTTTCTCATTGCATTCAAAAGGTCCGGTCTTGAGTTCTTGAACTACAATAAATAATTGGGAAAAGTTATTGCCACTATGAGTACTACCCTTCACATGATGGGTTCCATAGGTATTGAACCATCCTTAACTTCATCCTCAATAGGATTTTTATCACTAGCCACAATTTTCACAAATATATATGTATAATGAATGTTCATGAATATGATACATGTATTAGTTATATATAATGATTTTTTACATAATTAAATTTACATTCACTGAATTTAAAAAGCAATCTTTAAATTAATAAATTATTAATTTATCGATTAATTAATACATATCTAAATTAATAAAATTTCATAGTTCCAACATTATTAATTTATAATGCTTTTATTGTATTTCTTTCATTGAAAGAAGACTTGGTTTCTTCTTTTTTTTTTAATAAAACTAAAAATGTAAAGGTAAATAAGTTGAACTTTATAAAATTTGTGAGATGTTACAAAGGAAATATTCATATTCTTATTCTGTTATTCTTCTAATATCTTATTAGGCCTAGGTGCCAAAAATGATAATACGGCCAGAAAGAAATTTCCAATTTCGTATCTTCTTAGTTCTTCCTTTACTAAATGTACTTAAAAAATTAATAAAACTGCTATATATGTCAGTAGACCAGATTATGTCCTCTACTTTTGAATGACAAAACGTTTGATCAAACCTTTTTATGGAATACCTAATTGATATCTAGGATATTATATCTTGGATTAATATTGGACCAACTGCTTTAAGTTTGATAATATATATATATATATATATATGTATATCTTTTGAAATTAAAGGTATATGAAATATGGGAAAAAAGTTTCCATTGAGCGTAATACGCGCTAGGATATCCTAGTGAGTGACATATCACCTCGTCATTCTGTTTTATAGGCTTTAGATAGTGACTATTCTTTCAGCATGCTTTCATCCTAGTACGAGGGTGTGAAACTGCTTCATACATCAATCTATGGAGTAAATTGCATTTTATCTTCTCAACTATTGGATTTGCTCGTTTAAAAATATCAGACTACATTTGATTTAGTTAAATAAATTGTAAAGATACAAATTCTTGCAGTACAACTCCCCCGAAAAATAAGATAGGTGAGTCGGATATAACTATTTCTACTAATTCCTTTCATTCACTTTATGTCATTTATTTTCCCTTTTTTCATTATCTATCTGGTACCAACTAACAAGGACAACATTGTTCAATATTTTAAGGCAGCTCCAGTGTCGTTGATATTTATGTGTGGTTTCGGCCTTTTGTTCCTTTTCACTGGGCAGTATCTACGTGGTGCGGCTACTCTGAACTTAATCTTGTTACTCGTTTTATTGTTTGATCACTTATACCACTAACTGCAAGAAAAAAAGGACGAATGCACCGCTTATGAACCAAAGGTTGCCTCCAAAAATAATATTCTTCCCATCGGAAATTTCCATTTCCTACAAGTACTTTTCCTTTGTTTGAGTTGATTGCAATAGCTTCTGGCAAAAAGCATGATCTTCGACATTGAAAATCTCATAGTAGGATGTCGTCGGAACTCAAATTTCTCTTTACCATCACCGTTGTCATCATCTTCAGTTTTGTTTTCGTCAAAACTGGAGGTGCAAAACCTCCAGTAGCCAAACCTGGTTGTCAAGATAGTTGTGGGGCTGTCAGCATTCGCTATCCATTCGGTATTGGGGAAAACTGTTACAAAACCAAATGGTTTGAGATTACTTGCCATGATGGTCCAAGCAACTCTTCCTTCCCTATCTTGAGTGCTTACCAGTTAAAGGTTTCAAAAATTACCGATTTTCATTTGCTCATTTCATATAACTGGACGTTTCCTAGTTGTTATCCGGGAGAGTTGAGAATGGAGCTCAGCATAAAAGCCCCCAAGCTGGGTGGATACAACCCTTTCCTCTTTTCTCACGAGGACAACAAGATGGTCGGCGTTGGGTGTGACATTTTTGCTTATTTGAGCAACAAAGATGATCCGACATTATACACTGAAGGTTGCATCTCCACTTGTCAAAACATGGTGGGACTTGAGACGCGTATACTCCGTAGTAATTGTTTAGGAATAGATTGTTGTCATACTAGTGTTCCGAAAGGGCTGAAATCGATTCACATACAAATCTTGAACACAAATAGGAGTGACTCTCGTAATAGTAGTTTCTGTAGCTGTGCTTTCATTACAGACCAGCGCTTAGATAACTTCTCATCTAGTCATATTGAAGTTCCAATGAAGATGTCCTGGGTTATTGACGACAAGTCATGTAAACAAGAGCCAAATTCCACCAGTTCCGGTAGATATTGTGGTGACAATGCTTACTGCGAAAACCATGCTCGTGGATATCGCTGCAACTGTGATGAAGGATTCAGGGGGAATCCATATCTTCCTTCAGGTTGCATAGGTAGTCTTCCGATCCTTGCTTTCATTTATGTTGTTGGCCATTCTTATATTCAATGCAGATGCGTAAAAGTGATCTAATAGTTTGCCATTTTCTGTTTTTTGGGATCAATCATGTCTTTTATTCACTTCCTTAGTGTCACAGATGTCGACGAGTGCCAAGAAGGAACATTTGAGTGTGGAGATGGTGCTTTATGCTTCAACACTCCAGGAACTTATCAATGTCATTGCCCACCTGGTTATACTCTTCAACCCAATAGAAATTGTACTGTCCATACAAGTTCCTGTTCCCAGGCTGTTGCATTAGGTAGTATATATATTCATGATTTCACCATTGGACCCGAAAAATTCAATGGTTTTATCCTTTGGCTAATTGATACGCTCGTTGGTGTAGGTCTTGCTGTTGCATTAAGCGTTGCAGCTGCCTCCGTAGGTAGTATCTTGTGCGTGTGGAAGCTAAAGAGGGCCAAAGAAGATCAAAGGAGAAAGATGTTCTTCAAATGCAATGGCGGTTTGTTATTGCAGCAGCAGATTTCTTCTCAAGAAGATGCCATCGTGAAGACTCGAGTTTTTGGACTAAATGAGTTAGAGAGAGCAACAGACTATTTCAATGAACGTCGGATGTGCGGGAAGGGAGGATTCGGTGCAGTCTACAAAGGGATGCTTGACGATGGTAGGATCGTGGCTATTAAAAGATCTCACCTTGTTCATGAAAAGCAGGTTGCTCAATTTATTAACGAAGTTGTCATTCTGTCAAGGATCGATCATAGGAACATAGTGAAGTTACTAGGTTGTTGCCTCGAAGCAGAAGTCCCTTTGTTGGTTTATGAGTTTATAGAAAATGGAACTCTCTCCCAACATCTATGTGATAAAGACAGTGTCCTATCAATTTCCTGGGAAGCTCGAGTAAAAGTTGCTCTGGAAATTGCGGGTGCACTCGCTTATATGCATTCTGCAGCCTCCACTCCCATATTCCACCGAGATGTCAAGTCAAGTAACATACTCCTAGATGACAAGTACAATGCGAAAATTTCGGATTTTGGCATCTCGCGATCTATCCCCATAGAGAAGACTCATGTTACCACAGCACTGCAAGGAACATTTGGATATTTAGATCCAGAATACTTCCATTCCGGCCATTTCACCGAGAAGAGTGATGTATACAGCTTTGGCGTGGTTCTTGTTGAACTCCTTACAGGAGAAAGGGCTGTCTCTAAAACAAAAGCCGAGGTAGAGGAGAAAAGCTTGGTGCTAAACTTTGTGCTGGCCATGAAAGAGGATAGGCTTTTTGATGTATTAGAGCCTTGTGTTAGACATCAAGGTAGGAAAGAAGAGATAATCGGGTTTGCAAAGTTAGCTAAGAAATGTGTGAAATTGAATGGGAAGAAACGTCCCACCATGAAAGAAGCGGCAGCAAATATCGAAATGATCTTCAAATTCATGCAACTTATGGACAATGCTTACGAGGATGTTTGATTTCCTTGAACTATGTTCTTGCTGACTCTAAGTTGATATTCATTTGTTATATTATTAGGTTTAACAATTACCTGCTTTTTGTGGCAAAATATGGTTCTGATTTGTTTAAATTTACTCTTTTTTGGTTAAAGAAATCGATAAATCTAGAAAATTGTGTATATTTTTTTACTATTACATTTTCTTTCTTAGGTGATGCATATGCATGATAGCTTATAATAAATGATATTGATAGATGAAATTAACTTTATGGTCCGATAGCAATGGGATTGTGGACATGCTCAACTACAAACAAGCTTTTGCATTATAACACTTCAAGACCCTATTGGCATTACAACCTGTTACATGCCCCTACTAACGCGAAACACGCAAAGCTCTATGATTCTCAAACAATTCTTAACATGAAAAAATGTATAATCCAAAATCACAAAATCCTCAAGATAAAACAAAGAGCAGGAATACTATCATCCACTCATCATAAACATAATCTGCAATATTTAAGTCCATAATATTTAAAGAGTCTACAAGCTTCAAAAGGCTCTAAACACCAAAAGGATCACATAAGGATTCTATAAGCTTTGAAAACATCAAAGAGGAAAAACAACATATAAGAGAGTTCAATACTTCTACTCAAACAATAAAAATCCTCAACAAAAAATAAAGTCTCTAACTAAAGTAATATCGACATCTCAACTCTAAGGGTCCTCCATAGTTATCAAAACCATCTCATGAATCATTCTCCACCTTACTCATCATAGAAGTATAAATACTCAACGCCTTCCTCCTTCTAGATATCATCAACAAATTGCTTCTCATTGATAATATACTCATCAGTTTCTGTACCTAAAAAAGATAAAAAGTGAGATAAGTCCAAGTGCATGATGCATAAGTACATGCAGATGCCACATAATTCAATTCACACACAATGCAAGTAAAGGCAAGAAATTGTTTAATTATCTTGAATTTAGTCTAGAAAGTAACAAATAGACACTCACAGCCCTACCATTCCATGATCTTGTGCATATAAGTGTGTATGTGTGTGTGTAAGTTTTCCTTCAAATCCTTTATGCCTAAAGTCTAGTCTTTGAATCCTAGTATTCTATTTATGACATCCCATATATGAATACAGTAGGAAATCCTCATATATGATCAATAGTTATCCCCTAGAGATCTACCACTACAAGCCCTTAAGACAAGTGTATCAAGTACAATCACCAAACAATGCAATTAGGCCAAGTATAACCTAGTTCAATTAGTTTACTAAAGTCCTAGCAAGCGCAAGCAAACAACTAGGCACTACATACCTGAATCACTATATACCAACTATATGACATGTATCAATTTAAGTAAAAGAAATCCCAAAAGAGAACCTAGCCAAAGAGCATAAATCTTCCCTTAATACACTCAACCAAACTAAACCAATGAGATTTGAGTTTAATTTCTCCTAATACTCTTAGACTCTAAACTTACTAGGCTCCTAAGGAATGGAATAGGTAAAAAGATTGGATCTTTAGATAAGGTTGGGTATATAAAACACTTGGTTACATGTATGGGGTTAAAAAGAACAAAGAATTACGAGTTTATAAGCTAAACAAGACATAGTGTTCGGATGCTAAGCTAACACCCATCATAGAAGCATAGTTTCCGAATGCTAGCCAAAATGGCATCCTAACGCCCAACTGCTATTCTACACTTTTGCAAAACAACTCAACTTCAAACTATACACAAATTCATCCAACTTTTCTCCCATCTCTAATATGTTTCCAAGCAAGAATTAAGGCGCATTATATCAATGATTCCCACTCTAATACTCCATGCAAACACAACTACCAAACTCAATCCCTCACATCCAAACTTTAATATTCCTCAGCAAACCCAAACTAAAAGGAGGAAAGCATGCAGAACTTACTTAAATTAGCTTAAACACTTAGAGGAGATTGGAAATGGATCTAAACGCCACCACCAACTGTAATGAATAATTCACTATAGATTCAATCCTCACTAAAGCCAAGTAAAATTCCTTTAAAACCAGTTACTTAGCTTAAAAACTGACTTGGTTAAAGAGAATTTCAAAGAAACTTACCTTAATCTCTTGAAGAAATTGTCCTTGATGAATATTAGACAATTTCTAATCAAAAAATTTTGAGTCCAAGCTGAGATTAACATAAATGGAAGGTTTTAAGATAGTAGATGGTCTAAAACAAATTTATTTAAGTTGAATTTTCAATCTTACCTTTATTTCCACTAAACCTTCTTCTTAGGGTTTAATTAGGGTTGCTCTTTTAAGTTTTCTATAGAGAAGGATAGGGATTAGTCTATATATCAAACCTCGAATTCGAGTGCCATGCTATCCATCCTAGAAGTTACCTAATTCGAGACACAACAACTATTCTATTTACTTTAATCACAAAGGTTCTACTTAACACATAATCTATTAAATGTTCTATAAGAATAAAATATAAATACATGTATTTATAGAAATATTACGGGGCATTTCTCTATTTTCACGTGAACTATTAGGACTGCAAAGAATTGAAATCCCTTACCAAACAGTAAAATGGGTAGTAAAAGTAATTCTAAAGCTAACTTTCTCCTTAGTAACCAACATCTATAATTCGACATGCTTACATAAGTTCTTTGGTTAAATTTACAAAAACTCTCATATACTCAAAATCCTAGCCCATCTTATGCTTTAGCTTCATCAACCTATAGAAAACTATAAGGGAATAAGCGATAACTTACTTAATAAGTGAGATGAAGATAGAAATATGCATTCAGCACATCACAAGCCGGATTTACAACCAAGTTAGTTAGATACAATGCATATATAAACAAATACCATCCATACGATATTATTCGGTTCATCGTGAAATTAGAGAAATATAACCACTCTAACCTGAGTGCATACACAAATCGAAACTAAACTGAGACTTATACAATAGAGAAGACCCTCCGCCCGAAACCACCTTCTAACTACAACCCCCAACCTTACCGCAACCTCATTTTTTATCACTTAGTTCAACTTAGGTGGGGAAAGGTCCATTTCAACTAACCTCGTCAAAGAGGTCTATATTTGACTCAAGAATCCTAGCCATTACCCTTAGAGGGTTACGATGTATGTCAAGTTAGAAGTTAGGCCAAATTTAAGTTAATTTGTTTTTAAGGTGATCAAGCTAGCTCAAATAAGTCAAACAAGGCAATATTCACAGAGCAAACATAACATAGAGTTCAACTCCCACCATAGAAAATCAAATTCAAACACATGTTACACACGCACAAACAACTAACCACAATAACAAACAAGTACATATCAAAGTCTCCAAGTATTCTAAAGTAATATTTCAAAGTATGGTGAAGCATTAATCCCACTTACCTGATATCAGTCTTATCCTCAACCCCAACCTGTTGAAGAATCACATCCAAGGTTTGAATTCCTTATATTGTTATAACGAATACTTTACTCCCCAATCATAAGGACACAATAGTTTGTATATTTATTTGAACTTACTATAATATATCGTTGTCATCGAATGTTGATAAAATATCTACTATCACAATATAGTTTATTTGGACTCCCATCAACGTTGAATAGCAATATATAACATAATTTATATTAAAATATGTTTTGACATACATATGTACACACATATATAAGGAGCTTTAATCAAGATCAAGGTATGTTATTAATATAGTATTACAGTAAATTTATAATTTTACATATACATATCACACACATATACTTAAAAGAGTTTAGTGTTATAATAAGATATATAACAGTAAGATATGAAAGGAAATCAAATTCTACTCTTAGCCCACATATAAATATATATTATAGTTATGCTTGTTCTGTATAATACAAGTTAGTCATATATATACACATATATATTTATATCTTAAAATTATGTCTAGTATACAAGTAGATAATATTTAGTATAATTAAGTGTATATAATACAGGCATTTGTATTTAGACGCAAATGCGCACATGTATTGTGTGAAAATATTGTTTAAGTAAATCATCATTTCTATGCATTTTGCAATGGGTCCTAAATGAATAAGTGGTTTCCATGTATTATTATCTTGATATACTTCAACATTTAAAATTTTGTTTTAACTAATTACTTAGTACATCTACTAAGGAATGATTATAGCCAATTATCTATGTGGTCATAACTAAGGATGAGCGAGTAACCTTATTATACAAAATATTTACTTGAACCCTGCTTGATCAAGTAAATTCCGGATGTGTTTTTAAGGTCACAGAGCAGGTTCCAGATAGTATTTTTCTGGAATCTATACATATAGGGTAGGATACGGGTATAAGGTCAAGATACCCTTTACCCACCTTAGAACTTGTATTGTAAAGTATTTAAGGTATAGGTTTCAGGGTACGTTATACCTACTTTATAATAATAATTAAATAAATATAATAAATAAAAAAGAATACTATTTCGTTTGTATGGATTTAAAAATAAAAAATAAAAAAAATGCATGTCATAAAAAATCTTAGATTAAATTTAATGTCTAAACTATGAAAATGATTTTTAAATCATAAAAAAAAAATTTAATTATAGAAAAGATGTCTAAATCATAGAAAAGATGTTTGAATCATAAAAAAGGAACCTAAACTATGGAAAAGACATCTAAACCATAGAAAAGATGTCTAACCATAGAAAAGAAGTCAATTAAAGATTTTTTTTATTTTATCAATATCAAAATGATTTTTTAATTTAGAAAAATTACATATTTTATCGTCACCCCGAAGGTACCTACGTACCCGCTAGTCAAGATCAGACGATCGTAGTTCTTTCAAAAAATCTTTAGTGTGTTGGTTTATTTTAATTTTTGAAAAACCGTCCAAGTTTACATTTTAATTTATTTCGATTTATTTAAAAAAATTTAACGAGGTCCTAACTCTTGAATGTTATTGTTTAAAAAAAAAAAAAACTCTCCAAAAATCCTATTTAGAAAAAAATATATGATTATTATTTTCTTTTCAAAAATAAATCAATTTTCTAAGTGAGGAAATCATAAAAAACTAAAAAAAAAAACCTAAGTTAATATATATATATATCTATATTGTTATTAGCAAACAACTAGCTATAGTAGAATATAATACATTTAACCTATAAAACTAATACTTAAAAGAATCTACTAGGCTAATATATACATAACTACTTATATATTAACATAAATAAATAAGGATCTAATAAAATAATAATCATACGGTAATAATAATAATAATAATAAATAAATAAATCAACAGTAATGAAATAAAATAAAAATTAAGCAATCGAACCTGAGTTGATGTTTTGGCTGTAGCGTTGGATTATTGGAAGCATTCGTACAAACTAATACCAATCGAGATCGCGTACAGTGGGCGTGCGTGCGAATTGCAACTCAAACAAAAACGCTGGTCGGTGTCGCGATTGGAGATCGGAGTCTGCTGTTGAGTTGATCACGCGAGGGAAGAAAACCGTTCGTAGTTGCTGCCCAAGAGCTGCTAACCGCCCTGTATTGAGTCGTGTAGCGTACGGCGTACAATGTTGGCGCGGTATATGTGTGCAATGATCAACGAAGTTTGCTTCACTGCTACTGTTTGGTGTCGTAAGACTGGCTGCGTGGATCTGTTGCATAGAACGGCCTGCTACGTAGACCAATCTGCTGCGTGGAACGATCTGCTACGTGGAACGGCCTGCTGCATAGACCAATCTACTGCTGTTGCTGTTGGCCATGGGGCGTCGAGGATCTGCTGCTGCGTGGACTGGAACTCAGACGTGCAGCAGGCATGGATCTGCTGCTGTTGCTGTTGGCCGTGGGGCGTCGAGGATCTGCTGCTGCGTGGACTGGAACTCAGACGTGCAGTAAGGGTTAATATGCTGTTGCTGCTGTTAGCGTGGATCTACTGCTGTTGGATCGGAACTCAGACGTGCAGCAAGGGTGGATGTGCAGCAGGCATGGAGATGCTGCTGCTGATGAAGCCAATTTTTCAATTTTTATGAAGCTCCTCATTCTCCCCCTCCCGTTGTGGTTCTCTTCTGTGGTTCTCTTCTTTTTATAAAGCCCAAATCAAATCTTAATGTATCCGATTAAACTAGATTCAAATCTAATTCAACTAGACTCATACGACTTGATTAAATATGAATCTTTTGCAAAAATAGAAAAATAAAGACATTTGTACCTGCTGAGACGTACTCCGCTACTTATCCATTAAGCTATTGGTTTGTATCTTGACATTCAATACAATTAAATTATATTTAAACTATCTGAATTCCTAAATTAAAAATTTTTAACTAAACTAAAATTAACATTAAACTAATTATTCCTAATATAAATTACTTCCTAAAAAATCTATGAAATCTTTATAATTTTTCCTTTTCTTATTTTTTTTTTTGGTATTTTCATTATTTGTTTAATTTTTATTATTTTGTATTTTTTGAATTAAGACCCTTTTTTGTAAAAATAAAAACCTAGACTATGGAAGGACAAAAATTAGGTGTCTACACTGACTATGATTTGAGATATCATAATTTGTAATCTGGGAATATTCTTATTACCCAAATAAGTTAGCCCCTCAAACGAATCCAATTTATAATTATTTATTCAGTATTTGAAGTTTAGATTGAGATTTCACTAAAATTAATATGTTATATAATAATGATTAGTGAAAAAAAATAACCAAAAAGAAAAATAAATGAAAGAAATTGGAAGGAAAGAAAAATAAGTAAAAACTAAACATATTGAAAATTTATGAGAAAAAATAGATTTACGAAATTTACAAGATACCATATACCCTTTATAATTTACAAGGTATATGGTGGTTTTAGAGTGCTATAAGATAGAATACGGATAGTAATGTTTGAGAACTTATAACTACAAGGGAAAGTACGGTCTCATACTGTATTCACTATGTATCTACTCACTCCTAATTATAACTAAAATTAAAAAATAAAATTTCAGCTAATAAGAATATGCATAGAAGATGATGTTATAAAATATAAAAGGTATTCCTAGTCGTAGTTTGAGCCAGGTGGAAGGGAATAAGTTTGCCTAATCCTTTGATCATTGGTAAAATTTCCCAGCTTTATTCTAAGGTTGGTTGGTCTCTCTTGCTAAATTTGGCGAGATGATCTGCTGCTATTATTCCTTTGACTTTCCAAATAGTACAGTAAGATGAGAAGTTCTTCTATATATATATATATATATATATATATATATAAAGTTACATAATATACTTCATATTGAAAATTAAAATTGTACAACTGTCCTATATAAGAGTCATAGTTATAAATATGTTATTGTAAAGTATATAAATATATATATGATCTCGACACAATAGCATGCATTTTATATTTGTTCTCTTATATTTATTAGCTCGACACACATATCATAGTTGACGTATAAAATGTGGACTCATAGCTGGGTGCATATGTATGTTAATCTATATGTGAAGTGAATGTATATCCATTACTGCCTAAAAACATGTATTTAGTTTTATCATATTGTCACGTTAGTATGATGATTATATATATATATATATATATTACTATTTGTATATTAAAAAAATTATATCTTAAATAATTTTAATTTATTTTATTGTTTTCTTTTATGAATTTGATCAGTTACTATGGCTCTTATTATTATTATTATTATTATTATTATTATTATTTCTCTCCTATTCTTTAGGAAATAGAGAGAGGCTTTCCATATTTGTCTTATATAGTTGCCTACTCTAGTGTCGATGAAAATTAATACTTCTCATAAGCTAGTGTAGTCTACTGGTAAAATAATAGGATGGTGGCTTAGGTATCCTACCCCAATTCTTTATGGTCTATTAGCAAAATCATGTGTCTTCCTGCCAAATTATTAAATACTCCACCTAAGTTTGTGATCCAGGCCTCATAATATGAATTTACATTAATGTGAGTTGATTTCTCACGTGACGCTGGATCTAGGAAGTGGATTTTTAATTAATTTGTTTTCTAAATTATAGTATTATATAGTAGAATTCACCTGAATTTGATGATTAGTAATAATTTATGGGTGTAAAAATGTATTTATAATCACGTGTTCTTATTGTTTTTTTTTTTTTTTTTCATTTAAACATGAGAAAGAGTTTATCTCTAATATTACTAATAGGTACAAATTATCCAAACCTTGCTGTCATCTTTATTATTATAATTATTATTATTATCAAACATCATGCCATTAGACGATAAGTAAAATAAAATATAAGGTCTAAGTTCAATGTCAGCAACTCAAATAATATTATATACAATATATATCTTTCCTACTTCTATTATAGGCTATATCGAAGAAAACAAAGAGAATTTAGTAAGTATAGAATTATCTACGATTATGGAAACTTTGAAAAATCCAATGGCTCTCCTCCTTCCTTTTTCTGACATATTATTGAAATGGATGAAAATAGAAAAATAAGACCAATCTTTTCTTGACATAAGTCCTCACGGCTTGCTACGATTTTCTCTCGCTCTCCTTGTCTCTCTCTCTCTATATTATTGTTATTTTTTCTTTTTCTTTTTCCTTCCTTTCTTCTTTAATTTGGCACAAAGTTGTTCCCTGAACCACTATTTGACCGCCTTCATTGATGAGGCGGTTTGGAATTTAATTCTCTTTGTTTTTTCGTTTTAATTTACTCATTAATTTTGTTATATATAATATTGTTATTGTATTAAATATCAACTTACCTCATCTTTGAGTATGTCATGGCTTCCTTCCATCTATACAAATGGCCATGAAGGCATGAACTGCATTAGTATGCTGACACATCCAACACTTTCACTAGACGAGTCCTTTAGTTAGATATATTGTTTAGATATTTAAAGTTTATATCAAATTTGTAGGTATATCTTACTTATTGAATATATTTAACAAATATACATTATCTTTAAGTACTATTTCCTGTTATTATATTAACTTTAGTATTTAAAAACTTATCTCTAAAATCTCATTAATTTCCAAAATTTGAATTTTTGCAGTTGCGGTGATTAACGAGTAATATTGTAATATTTAGCTTTTTAATCATATTAATATTTGATTATTCCGCTCTTAAAATCCAAACCTTTAGTGTCTCCGCGACTAATTTTTGTGGCTCCATGTGGAGTTTTGTGTAGATATATATATACATATATATATTTCATGCATTTTAAGAACATTGCATTATGCACCAAATCTCATTTTCTTTTCCAATTTTCGAGACAATTATGGTTTAACCCGATTAATTTAATCGTATGCATATATATATATATATATATATTTATATTATATAGATATGAGATATTTATTACTTTTTTTTTAATGGCTACACGAATCTCCCAAATGTCCATGTCTCCCAAGAAAGTCACAGTTTAATAAAGTTTTAACATCTCCTATTGTTGGTTAATATAGCAGGAGAACAACTAAGAAATACCTCAAGATTTACAAGCCTATATCTCCTCAATTGCCACACCATCCTATAGTCCATGTGGTCCGATGATATCGTGTCTTCTGTTAGTTTTAGGTGTTGAAAACTTAATTTAACTTAGTTTCTACAACAATTGATTTCGATTATGTGTTATCTGCATAAGATACTATTCACTATTTTGGGCAATCACCGATGGAAAAATAAGAGGATTGAATTATTTAACATTTTTTTCTTTTTTCTTTTCCTCCATTCTTTACATCTTATATATATATAATTCGTATGTTAGGTAAGGACTACGATGTGTACATATGCAGTTTAACTACTTAGTGCTCAATTAATTTATATACGTTTATGTGTAATATGACTCACTAACAAATAATTCGGGTCTCGTAATTAATTGTAAGGTTTATGTTATATTACATCTCGAAACCTCATATCACTAAACTTAAGCTAGTGTATAAATTTTATTTCTTAATTTCTCTTCTTCTTTTTTTCCTTTAATAATAGATTGATGCATAAATTTATAGTCAAAAACTACATGCTTCCACTCGTTTTAAAATTTCACGTATGTATACACATACATATACACATATATATATTTTGATGCTATTGTAATCTATAATAGCGCATGTAGGTTTTACGAAAGTATTAATTACTTCTAAGCTAGTATGTTGAGAATGCAAGGCATCACAGTATATTTGGTAAGGATTAGTGTTTTAGGGAGGGTAATTGCTTAAAGGAGGTAGGATTTTAGTAACCCATTGAAAAGGCTAAAATGTATTTGCTTTTGAAAATATTTTTCTGTAGTATTACAGCATGGAGACTTGAAAATATTCTAGATAACATTTCTACTCTAAAAACTACCTTTGATGTTGTTCGTTCTTTTTCTTTTGTTAAGCGGGTAGCAAATGTTTGTTCTGATTGGACCACGACCTAAGGAATCTAAGGATGTGTTATAGTTTTAGAGCATCGAAGGCCCCATACCAATTAGCTTTTCTTATTTTTTGGACTTGGAGAAGCATTCCCCACACATGTTTGCTTCGACTACACTTACCATCTTTATCTTTAAAATGGAATTTTAAACCCTCAAAACTTTGAAAATTTTTCTTTCTTCCTTTTCAAAATTTATCACCACCAATGAAAATAACCTAAGGATTTTGAAAAATAAAAGAGAAATGCAAAGGGAAAGGAAAAACCAAAAAGGATAACTCCATTTTTTTTCATTTTCTTAGTTATATATATCAAGGACAAATAGTTATGTAAGAAAATGAAAGTACAACTTTAATAATTTAGGATATAAATATTTAATTTCAAAGATAAAGAGATAGTGCACAATTAGTGATAAGCAAGGAACCCTATCGTATAAAATACCTAACTGCACTTGCTTGACTGGGTATTTTCCTTATGACTTGTGAGTCTTAAGGGTTACATGATAGCTTTTAAGTAACAATTTTCTACAACTTGTTCACACAAGGTATGATACATATGATGTTTTTATACCAGATACCCACCTTGAAACCTATACTCTAAGGTATATAGGAAACAATTCCATAATACTATGTATCCACCTTTTAAAAGTTATTTAATAATAATAACATATATGTATTAATAAATGAAAAGGAACCTTATATTTTTTTCTATCAAGAAAATTTTAAAAATAAAAATAATGTTATATAGATGTTAAAATGAAATGGTTGAAACCCAGTACAAATCCTAAACCTTAAGCTAATGATCACAACCCAAAAATAGTAACTTCAAATTTCAAGAGGTGATATTTGTTGTAGATTCTAGAGAACTTATATTTTCTTTCCATTTGCATGTGTACCCCCATGCTTTTGCCATAATTTTGCTAATAGATAGTGCCATTTAATATTTAGATTCTATGTAATGTTTGAGAAGTAGTCTTTTAGCATGAAAAAGAAAAATATAACCAAAATTTACTGTAGAAAAAGTGTAAAATTAAAATTTATAGAGAGATAGAAATAATTAACTAGTTTCTTAGGGTATCCTATGCCCTATTACTTCTATATAATACAAGTTTTATGGTAATTTTAAGGTGTTACAAAGTAGGTTGTGAGACCCTACACAAACTAATAATTAACTTACAATTGGTTGATTCGAAAACAATTTGTAAAATTTAGGGCAATCGTATAAATTATCATATTAAGCTTGAATTTTAAGAAGAAATTAGTAATATTAGTAAAAGTGATCCCGTAAGTTTAGATTTAAGAAAATAAATAACAAAATAATTAATTATTATAATATTAAATTATACATATATTACTCATTATTTATAAAAAAATGGATAAAATGAGTTTCGATAATTAACAAATCAATAAAGATAAATTATATGTCTACTAAAAATCATAAAATAACATAAATAATATTTGAGAGAATTTATTTGTACTATATTGTTATTTACGTATAGGTAAAAATATCTGAAATTACTCAAAATACCTAATATATGTTGAAATAATACTAAATTAATTATGAAAAATTAATAAAAAATCAAGAAAAAATGAGAAAAGTGTAGAAATGCTTGGATTTAGGTGTGGCAAGATGAGAAATGAAGTTGGAAAATTAGCAAATAAGATTGTGCTAATTAGAAAGTGAAAAAGAGGAAAAGAAGGGACACTTGGCAACAAAAAAATTGCAAAAAAAATACCTAAACACCTCTATAAATTGAGAGCACCCCCACCAAAACTCATTTTGGTCAATTTAGTGAGTAGAAAAAAACTAAGCTGAGGTGAGAAGAGAAGAGAAAGAAATTTTACAAAAATTACATAAAAATTAGTGAATTAAGGGCTTAAACAAGAAACACATACTCAACAAACACTTGAAGAGGAATGGCCACCGCCACTTGATAGTAGAAAATAATGAAAATTGATATTCTAGGATATTTTTGTATATAGATTTAGGAAAAAAATATCAATTTGATAAAATTAAGTCTCAGGATATACTGCTCTTAAAAAATCACTAAACCTGAGCTTATTTTCGCTTTTGATTTAACTAGTCTTAATAATATAGTTTTGAACCCAAAATTTTTATATAGATTGTTTAGGATATACATTATATTGCTATGAAGAGTTTTTCTCAGAATTAATTTTGTAAATTTTTACTTAATTTTTAGGCCTTAAAATCATAAATAAAAAGCAATATTTTAAGTTTATTTTATGATTTAAAAATTCCAATTTATGATACACTTAGATATCTTGAAATATTAGTTGCTGAGGGGAGATGTCATTTGTAGTATTGTAGATGTTGGATATGTACTTTATGTATAGATTATGTAATAATGTATAGTATGTAAATTTAGGAAATTAAATGAGTGGAAAATATTAGGTTAAATTGATAATGTTATAATATTAGGAATATCGTATAAATTTGATCAAAATATAAATTTAGGAAATTATGTGAAAAATATAGGATAATCTTACATCGGGAGCAAATTTGAAAGTTAAATTAGAATTGAAGTATACAGTATAGACTAAAATACTAATTAGGGTTTAAATAGGAGATTTAGATACCTAAATATAGTTAGATGAATTTCAAATATTGGATCAAAAGGAGATCTTAAGGTTTAAGAATAAAAATTGTAATCAGAAGTTGAATCAGAAACTAATTGAGGATTAGTTCGGTAATAAGTAATATAAAACGTGGATAATTGGGTAACAATTATGATTTAAAGCTTATGTATATATAAGAGTATAAATACTAAAATGATATTTATAATATAGGAGCAAGCAGTGACAATCTGACCTTACATTAAGCTTGAGTGAGCAAATCGGAAACTTTAGGTAAGTTTGAGATCAATACGTAACTGTATTTCATAGTGCAATTTCATAGTACTTGAAGGCTTAAGATTATACTTAGTCGTGCTTATAGATAGTTTGTTTCTATGCGTCTATTATAGACCTCCTAAAATGGGCCATTTCTAGGAGGTTCTTAAAGACCAAAACTAAAGCCCAAGCTTACTAGAAGCTTCTAGAAGATAAAAAGTTCCAGAAGGTTCTAGAGAAGTCTAGAATCTTGTACGGTAATAGGTAAGATAAGTGAATGTGGTAGTTAGGAATCAACTGTAACTATTAGATCGAATTGATCTTAACCACTAATTTGTAAAGGCTTTCTATATATATAGAGTTATTCCCCTCAATTGTAAGATATCGATCATTTGAGTGAATACAACTTACATTTAGCGTTTCTCTCTCTAAACTTTATGAGTGTGCTACGGGCTAACTTAGTCTTCCTTAATGAGGTCAAGAACGCTAAGTATCACATGGGATCGAGTAAGGGAATCCACTCATGACGCCTGCATGCCTATATGTACGTGTTTTCAAATTTAGTTATATACCATTAGCTTGTTGTTCTAGTTTACAATTGGTTGAATTGCTATATATTGATTAATCACCTTAAGCCAGACTTAATGATACACGACTTATAATCTTAACTAGTCATGCATCACAACTCATTTGGGGAAACGTCTAAGATTCTCTAATCAAATACGGAAGCCTTCAAAAGGGATAGTACTAGAGCATAATAGTCCCTTCGGAGGTTGCAACAAAGATAAAGACAGTAGTTCGAAGGCAGTCATAGGAGGAACAGTATCACTATTGCATAAGCCTAAGTTTAGTCCTAAACTATTAAAACGTACACTAAACTCCTCAATCCAAATTAGAGCAGATATAATTTCTCTAATCTCACAATGGATCGAATAACGTCATGCTATGGCATTTGTTCATTGCATTGCTTTTAAATAACTAGCCGATAATCCTAATTGTGTCTAGTGTATAGTCTTATGTCCCCATCCCAACTTACTAAGCTGTTAGTTGTTCATATTCTTATAAATGTTATTACAAGTGCTAGCTAAGAAGCAACATCATAACTATCCTGAAGCTAGCTTCTATTATATCTTAAAGGTGAGGATATAAAACTAATGATCAATTACATTTTTGAGGTTTTAGCTCTTATTTTTGAATCTTCTAGTATTAAGTTATGTAATTACTTAATTAAGGTTAGGTTGGTAAATCATGTGATGCTACTTGGAATATTAAAATCCTAGTATATGTTTTTTATACTTCTACATGCAAATAACATATTTAATTTATAAATAGTTTCCTTCAAGTGGGTTAGTAGTGAACTTCTTGAGTAAATTAGGTCTAAGATGACGGTTGTACGGTCAATTTTTATCTTAGAATAATTTACACAGCGGGGCTATTACGACTTTTCTGCTTTAGGGCATAACATAAGTTCGAATTCAAAAAATCTAGAAACATATACTCATAAAGTGGGGTAAGTGTATCGATTAATACTATACTCTAAACTCGCTCACCCCTAATACACACATAGAGTAAAAATTTGCAAGTCACGTAATATAGCTACCCTATATTTGTCTATTTGGTAGTTTAGGGTTTTTTTTTTTTTTTTGGTTCAACTATGAGAAAAAAATTTGAGAAAAAAGGTTTAAAAATTCATAAACCTAAAAGAAAAAATGAGAAATGAGGGAAAAAAACAAATAAAAATTAATAAAAAGAAAAAAGATCAAGACATAAGAAAAGGGGATAAAACCAGTAAGAGTATTTGAACTTTCATATTTTTTTCACTTTAGTACCTAAGTTTTAAACTTTTTCATTTTACCACTCCAACTTTTTAAATAAGACATATAGGTATCTCCGTTATAATAGTCATTGTAAGACCTGCCAATTTGCTTAAGCTAACATAAGGATATAAAACCCAAACCTTAGGTTCTTAAAAACTTAAGACAAATTCAATCGTCAACTCATAGCCTCAAATAACCCTAGAGTATGATAATTGACTAAAAACACCAACCCATAAGTAGAATTAAGGTCTAGAGAGTTGACAACAGTAGAAAACATTAAAAATGATAGCGGAAATTAGATTAATTAAAGAAGAAAACTTAGAGTTCTCTCCTTAGACTTAAGTTGTAATATTTGATGTTCTTATTGAGAGGCCCACCCAATGGAAGGAACGACTTGGAAAAGGAGCAACTTAGGGAGAAGACTACCTAAGAAAGGGCTACCTAATGTAAGCCACTCAGAGTGAAAGTTACCTAGAGTAGGGCAATCCAAAATAGGCCAATGTTGGTAGTAGCTTTCAAAAAAGGGTGATAATGTTCCAATCTTACACACACACATACATATAAAATAAGCTATAGGAGATAGAAATTATTAACAAGTAGTAAAAAGAATTAGTTATTATTAGATAAAAAGTCAAGACATTAAAGTATCTACCATGGATTAAAGATAATAAAAAGTGAAAAAAATACCATTTTGCCCCTATAAGTAAAAGTAGGTAGTAAAAAATAAAAATAGAATAACAAATAGTAAACCAATAATAAAATAAGGTAAATAAATAATAAATAAAGGTGAAAAGCATAAAAATGACCTATGATCTTTACATATAAGATATCATCATGACATATCTCAAATAAAAGTAAATTAAATAATAAAATAATTGGGTAGAATGCTAAAATATGATAAAAGTATCCTATAAAACATCGTAAAATACTCAAGAAATATCAACTCAACTTTACAAGTGTCAAAAAATTAATGACATATCATAAAAATATCCAACAATTTGTAAGGAAAGTAAAAAAAAAAAAATTATAAAAATTGGAAATATCATAAAATGAATAAAATATGTTGATAGCTTCTTTAAGAATTTACTAAAAATTGTAAAAGTGGAAAAAATTGTTCAAAATTTATTTGGACGCATTTCTTAGGGTCAAGTACATGTGGCAATTTTTCCATGAATTTACACTTACAAGAAAATTATTAAAATATTAGATAACTTTTTCAAAAATTCACCAAAATTTGTACACTTGTCCAAAAATTATGAAATTTTAATGGGAGACGTGTAACATTATAATAAACACTTTGATAATTTTACATGATTTTTAGACACGTGCACAGTTTAATATTAATACTTGAATACTATAAATACCCCTCTCCTCAATTCAAAAATTCACATCACTTAAACCAAACCTCTAAAATTTGGGGCAAAATTTTTAGAGCTTTTTCCTATTCCTCTTAGGTGGTTAGACAAGGTTGGACTGGTTGTGGCCGCCTCTTGGTGCTGGTTTTGGCCATTTTGGTGGTTTTTAGTTCAATAATTTTGAAGCTTTTAATCTATGTTTTTTCAAGTATTCCTTTTACCTGTTAGTACTTTATAACCCTATCTTTTTTATAATAATTTTCTTAGAATTAATTTTTCATGGTTAATATTTTTCATGATTTTTCCAAATTTCTAACCATTTTGTTAAAAAATGCGTATTTTAAACAAAAATAAAAAAACCTTATATATTAATTTCCTAAAATCTCCAAACTTTTTCCCATGCTTTCTTATACCTAATATGACATTTTTATTCTATCCTTAATAATTTTTAATTTATTTTCTAATTTTCTTAGCATTGTAGCTTAATTTTCACTTACAATATTAAATATACAATAAAATATATAATATATTAATCCTCTTGAATAATAGTCATTACTAATTACCATATGTTTCAATTTTTTCTATAAATTTATTTTACCATTTACAAAAGCTATACAATAATAATATCTTATCTTAATTCATTTACACTAATGATCATAAAACTATGTTCCAAAATCTTAATATATATATATATATATATATATTACATACTATATATAATAATTACATTCCTCATAAAAATTAAGTTTTATTTCATAAATATTAATACTTCCTTTATAAGTACATAATGAAATACTGGGGTTTATAAAACTATACAAATTAAACATCACTAACGATATAAAGTAACTAAACTATAAAATCTAACTAATAATGAACCTTTTCCAGAATTTCAACACAGCTTTCAAGAGGGTATTAGGCAACTACATACTAGGTAAGTGACCTGCCTCACAGCAGTTCTTAATAAAGGGTTATATGTCATTATATTGCTTGTGCTTGTAAATTAGTTGTATATGTGCATGTAGTGAATGTGAATGTAAGAATTTTAGTTAATGATTTGTACTGCTTATCTATAATATATACTATTTTGCTATGGTACTAAATCACTGATTGATCACCTAATTAACTTGACTAATGTAATAACCAACTATAAAAACTATACATGCATAGCATAACCACATTTTACATCTTCCCATCAACACCACCCATATGATGAGGAAATAAGAAGTTTCCTTATTTCAATCTTGCAAAACTACACAAATAAGAGAGGGGGTCACTGCCAAATTATAAAGTATCATGGAAGGATAGTCGAAATGAGTATAGAGGGGATAAAGAGTCCATTCCACATCATCAGATTGATGGGAATATTTGGGCCCACAATTTGGTGAGCAAAAAGAAACTGCTTGAACCCAAACTAGAATAAGGTTATTTTCTCTAATCTTGCGACATATCGGTTAATGTCATACTAATTGCACTTTTACTATTGCATTACACTCTAAAAGGACTTGCTTGCCTTACTTATTTACATATAACGTTTATCTCTTACCACTTACTAAACACGTAGTTTCACTCATACCCTATAGTTATTCTTCTATAGGTTAACTCTACAAAAGCTTAGGATCGGAACATTGAGTGTGGTTCAATCAAAAGAAGCTGACTAACCACTTTGCTAAGAAATTGAAATAGGAACTTTCAGATGAAGGAGACATTGCTCTTCAGGATTATTGATGAGCATGCTTTGCTTCCACTAAATGCTGCCAACTTTTATGTATAGCTTTGTGTATATCAATGGTATAATGGTAACTATAGGCATTATGCTATCATCGACCTTTGGTATGCACGACGGAACTGTTATGATATTGGCACCTAAGGCGTGACAGTCATTATTATAAAATGATCAAATAATAATATAAGTATATAAAATTTAGTTTTATTTCCACTTTAGTGCTCAAACTTTTTTTTTTTTTTCCATTTTGGTACTTTACCTTTTTATAATGAAACATATAAGTATTCTTTATAATAACCTTTATAAAAACATTATTAAAAAATTGTAACGCCCCGCTTCTTAGGTGTCTGCTTAAAAATTTTTCTTAAACTCTTGGTACCTGAAGACGATTTGTTACTATCATCCTTGAGTTAAAAATAAGGCATAACTTATATTCAACCTACTCTTTTGTTCTATAAACAACTACTTTCAATTAATTTCTCATTCAATATGACCAACAACAGCATAAGCTTCCACATTAGTGAGCCATACTCAAAGTATCACAATTACACACTTCTATACAACAAAGTGTCACTTTTACGAATACATGTTTTTAGACTACTACAACTATACTAAACCTTTGGTGAAAGTGTAACACCTACTACTTTCTTGAAAAGCTATCTCCATATACTCAAGCCATTTCATGTAGTCAACACCTTTTCTCAAGAGCCTATATTCAGCTAGAGTTTTCGAAGTCTCCTCGTTACTCTAATTCTTTTATCTATTCATCTGTAAACTGAGGATAAGAGAAACTTATCCCCCTCAGCTACTGCAAGCTGAGTGAGAGTAGATAAACACATAACAGCAAGCATAACAACAGGCAAATCATTTAAGTACTTAGTCTAATTACGTTATCTTATAATTTCCCAACCAAACAATGCAAATGCAACAAGAGTACGTCATGCTTATGCGCGTGACATGCATTGGCACCAATATACTAGCCCAGCTTAGCAACTCATCCAATTCAGTAGACTCAAACCACGCATCTTAATAACATATCCAAGAATCTAGCAAACATTTCAACCTAGCAATAACCACATAGAGTGATAGGAAAATCCAGCATGTAGCTAGCCTAACAAATACAATGCAATCTTTATATGCTCAAAAACCCAGCTTTTACAAATGTTTACTTGAGCAACCTAACTTTTTATATGGAAACCGACCTAGCATTGTATCGGTTTTCAAAAAACTTGACTCATAGGTTTTTTTTGTACCATGTCATGAATACATTAGACCGCATGCTAAGCAAAACCTAGCAAATCCAAGCATACTTATTCATTACTTATTACCCAACCTTCAGAGATAAAGTTAGTTCCTATATTCTTTTCCAAGATAACACAGACCCTAGCAAATATCATATATGTATTCATCAACATCAACATAACAACCAAGCTTAATGTTGTGTCACTATTCAATGAGCAACAAATATAACAAGCAACATAACTCACTAAGCGATACATCAATTCCTAGCCAATTTCAGCAAAGCCATCAAATAGCACAACAACTTACAATTAATGGTTAGCCAAGCCAAAACATTATAAACATATAAAGTTAAGAGTAAACATATGTCTACTTAAGCACACACGAATATCCACTTACCTAGGCCACTTAGCAAACTCCCCAGGTCTTACTTTTGTCCCCGAGACTTTCCGTGTGCATATCTCCTAAAGAAGACGCGTATAATATCCAAGTTAATATATATCGGGTATAGACAAAATCACTAACTTACTTACACTTAAGGTCCAAGCCTTAGTACTATTCTTTTTAAGACAATTTTAATCTCTGAGTTTGATTCTAAGTTAACTTCCGAAATAACTTCTTATTATACTATCCTCTTTTTACAAATCATAATTTCTTGAACAATAAATGATTTTTATAAGTTAGCCAAAACTGTTAAATCCTCTAAGTTAGGTTCTGAGCAATTCTATAAAAATTTTCTTTAATAAAAAATCCTTTGAGTTACCATCTGAGTTAAACTGGTGTCATTCATAATATCAGTTTTATCCTCTGACATAGCTTCTAAGTTTCCCTAATTTAAGGCCCTTCCTAAATTATCCTCTGAGCTTCCTTTGACTACATTAACTATAGGATTTTTTAAAAAAAAAAAAAAACAACCTCTAACCAAGCTTCTAAGTCCTTTGTTTTTCATTTTACTCACCATTTTTGCTTCTGACCTACCATTTGAGTATCAATCTAGTGGAAATTTCATGACTAAAATCCTCTTAATCATCCTCTACCTTTAATTAATTTCCTATAAATAACTAATTTACCAACTTCTTTCCAAGTTACAATTGTGGCAACAAATTTAAACATCAAAGAAAATTCCAAACCAACCTTCCTCGGTTTCATTACTTCTTAACTCTTCATTTATTACATCAGAATTCATTAACTATTTCAAGTTCACTAAATTAATCAAACACTAACTTCACTAATTAAAGCCAATTCACCATATCCCATAACTCCTCGCTTTATTGATCAACCCAACTACTCCAAAACAGTACAAACACTTCATTAACTAATCCGACTCAAAATCCAAGTAAGATTATTAAGAAAATAAGTTATTTGTCACTAAAATCACCATTTCATACCTAATTTAAGGCTCAAAAATCATATGAAAATCAAAAAAATAGTTTTCTAAGAAATCTATTCATAGCAACTCAATATCAATATGGGGTAGTTTACATAAAAATTTCAAAGCAAAACTACATTGATAGCCTTATTAATTTCAATATTGAAAATTGTTTAATTTCGTAATTTCTTAAGGACGTATATTATAACTACCAAATTTATACAAAATAATATTTTTCCTAGATTCTATATATGAAAATATGTAGGAATAAATTTTTCCATAATTTTCTAGGCATTTTTCATATTTTTACCAAATTACTCAAAATCAAACTAGAATAGGACCTTATCGAAAAATAGAGCTCCAGCCACCAGTGACTCCTCCACCATTATCATCATAGCTGAGCGATAGTTGTTGCCCCTTGTGGTGGTGGCCTTTGGTTTCTAGTAACTCTTTAACCACTCGTACTTTTCGAAGCTTAGTTTCGCACCCCAATTTTGCTATTTTTTCCTAATTTCTTTCTTCAGCTTTCCTAACCTTTTCCTATTTTTCTTAGACCTCCCTTTGCATGTAGAATACTTCAGAGTAAGTTCCAAATTTTCCAATGTCTTTGTAGAATACAAAATGAATTTCCTTCTCTCTCTTCATGAAAAATTCACTTATATATTAAACTTTAATTGCATTAGGACACTATGCCATAGACTTACAATTCTCCTTGTCCCTCACCATGACTAAGATGGAAATTCCCAACTATCCCCAAATGTTTTACACAATCTTTATTATTTTTTATAATTTCCTAAGCCTATTTCAACTTAAAACGTAATTTATCAAGTATTTTAATTAGTTTGAAGTACATATATACACATAATAATTACACATGGGGTATTGAGATATATTATATATATTATTTTGTGTCATGTAATATTTTTATTATATATATAGTTTATCTCTAAAGTTTCATAATAATTCAGAACTCTAGTTTCAAGTTTCCGATGATTACTAATCATACCGATAAAACTACGTTTTATTAAAATTAAATATTATAAATATTTTATTTTGAGGAATTAATATTACTAAGTCTATCTATCTAACTTTTACGAATTTATATTAAAATTCAGTTCAATTTGGACAAAATTATCCGAAATCCCTAAATTGTTCCAAACACACTAATTTACGTTGATACCAAATAGTTCGAGTATGGTTATTTAACTTGACCTATTTCTTGAGTTTCTGTTAATGAATTTATTTATTACTTCCACTAGCTATACTCCGTAGATCTCAAGTGTAGTAGAAGTGGTCTACTGCTCTAAGTCTTGAGTAGTAAGTCGAAGACCAAGTCTCACAAAATCAATAAATAATAATAAATAATTAAAATAATTATAAAAAAAGGAATAACAACAATAGAATCAAGTCTTGAAATTTTATTAGATGTAATTTTTAATAGACAATATATGACTTTTGCGAGTTTTTATATCGCCAAATAAAATATGATGTATATCATATCATTATTATCATTATTTATCATCAATAATCATAATAATAACAACAACAATATAGAAAAATTGAAATTTGGATTAAAATGGATACGAACCATCACTTTAGTTAATATAGATCAATTAAGAATTGAGCTATTGAGTTAAACCAATTAGTATAAAGTTAGAAGGGATTAATGCAAGATCAATTTCATAGGAACATACCCATTTTTAGTTCATTTTTCCTTTTTTTTTTATTTATTATTGTTATGATTGTTGTTGTTGTTGTCTTTCTAATAATAATAATATAATTGGAGATATAAAAACTTACAGATGTTGGATATTATCTATAAAAACCATATATTCAAGAACTAGATTTATTCTCTTATTTTTAGAAAAAAAAATTTACAATATATTATTGTTAATTTTTTTATCTTTTATAATGTTTTTACAAAGGCTAATATAAAAAATACATATTTGTTTTACTTTAAAAAGTTGAAGCACCAAAATGAAAATAATAAAAATAAAGTTTAGGCACCAAAATAGAAATAAAATTAACCTTGGTGTACCATTATAATAGAAATAATAATTTATTTCATTTAAAAAGTTAAGATGCTAAATTAATAAGTTTAAAATTTAAGTACTAAAATAAAATAAATGATAATTCAAGTACTTCTACTTGCTTTATCCCAGTAAAAAAAATATGATGATAATAACAAGAAAGTACAAGATGTTTCTCATGAGAAAAACAATTTTTGGACAAAATACAATATTAGAATCATGGTAAACTTATGCAATTCAATGAATTATGAATTTTGAACCAACATAAGAAAAAATTATAAGTTCTTAATGTTAATTTTGCTTGGCTCTAATTGGATTTGTTGACTCATATGATTAATAAGTCTCAGGCAATATTCTAATAGGGGCCCAATTTTTCGTTTTACAAGAAAAAATGTTTTCAATATGAGACGAACCAATGAAAACAGGAACTAAAACTCTATTATATAAATTTTAGTTGATTGAGTCAAATCTCTCATATTTTATAAAAAAAAAAAAAAATAAACTTGAAATAATATGTTGAGAGTTCAACGTGGCGCAGTAGTTAAAGGGCAATTTTTAAAGGGACTAGTCCCGTAAAAATATGAACAGGAGGGTAGAAAGATCCGCACACTTAAATATTATAGATAGATAATACAGCTTGTCAAAAAAAAAAAAAAAAAGACTTCATGTGCTCCTTTGCCTACGACGGAAACACCTCCGTAACGGGTTTGTAAGCTTGAGTGTAGCTCAGGCACAACATAATATTGGACCAACTGCTTCAAATTGAGCTTAATGGAATGAAATCCTTCAGGAGTGAAGTTTGGCCGTAGAAGCATCAATCTAGAAAGGGCAAATTTGTGGACATATCACAAAGGGGGCAAACTTGCTTTGAAATTCACGGTTTTCAAAATTAGAAACTACATTTTGCATGGTCCATAGTCTCGTTTAGTGTGTGATATATCACCAGGTTATTCTGGGTTTTAGGCTTAGATAGTAACCATTCTTGCAGCAATCCTTTGTTCCTAATAGAAGGGCGTGAAATTGCTCCAAGCATCAACTTCTGGAGTAAATCGCACCTTGTTCTTCTCAACTATTGGATTCGCTCGTTTAAAGATATCAGATTACATTGGATCTAGTTAAATAAATTATGAAGATATACAAATTCTTGTGAGATCACTCCCACAAGAAATGGATGGATAAGTCGTGTACGACTATTTCTACAAATATCTTTGATTCAACTTATCACTCCGAATCCGATATCACTTTTTTAACTTTCGGTTTCAGATCCCAAACCAATGAGAGTTTTTAGGTCCCCTTTCGGCTCTGATAATGTTCTCAGGTCTCACGTCATTCTTATCTGTTTTATTATCCGTTTGGAACCAATGACAACAACATTCAATATTTTAAGGCTGCTGCAGTGTTGTTCAAATCCATGTGCGGTTTCGGCCTTTTGTTCCTTTTCTTTGCGCAGGATCTAGATGGTAGCGGCTACTCTGAAATTAAGTATCTCTCTTGTTACCTGTTTTGTCATTTGATTGTAAATACCAGTGACTGCAAGGAAAACGACGAATCCACAGCTCATAAACCAAATATTGATTCCATAGGAACATTATTTCCATCGGTAATTGCATAAGCTTCCTGCAGAAAGAATTCAGGGATCGATTTTCTTGACCGGAGTAGCTCATAAATCCATGAACATCGAAAAGCTTACAGCAAGATGTTATCGGAACTCGAATTCATCTTTGCCATCGCGATCACCTTCAGTTTTGTTTTCATGAAAATTGGGGTTCAGCCAAACCTAATTGTCAAGATAGTTGTGGGGGTGTCAGCATTTTCTATCCATTTGGTATTGGGGAGAACAGTTATAAAAGTAAATGGTTTGAGATCACTTGCCAAAATGATCCAAGCAACTCTTCCTTCCCTATCTTGAGTGCTTACCAATTGAAGGTTTCAGAAATTTCCTCTCATCACTTGCACGTTTTACATAACTGGACGTTTCCGAGTTGTTATCCGAGAGAGTCTGGAATATTGGAGCTGAACATAGGACACCAAAACCTAGATGGATTCAACCCTTTCCTGTTTTCTCACAAGATCAACAAGATGGTCGGGTTTGGATGTGGCATTTTTGCTTATGTGAGCAATAAGGACAATCCGAACAAGACATTGTACACTGAAGGTTGCATCTCTACATGTCAAAACAGAGTGGGTCTTGACAGGCCTGTGCTCCGTCGTGATTGCTTAGGAATAGATTGTTGTCATAGCAATCTTCCACAAGGCCTAAAATCAATTCACATGCGAATCCTGAACGTAACTGGGAGTGATTCTCCCAATAGTGGTTACTGTAGCCGTGCTTTCATTGCAGAACAGGGCTTCTATAACTATTCATCTGGTCCTAGCGAAGTTCCAATGAAGATGGCTTGGATTATCGATGACAAGTCATGTGAACAAGGGCTGAATTCTAGCCATAACGATTCAGGTAGATTGTGCAGTGATAATGCACGCTGCATTAACTATCCTCATGGACATCGCTGCAAGTGTAATCCAGGATTCTTAGGGAATCCATATCTCCCTTCAGGTAGCACAGGTAGTCTTCTGGACATTTTCTCTGTTTTGTATCAATTATGGCCTTTATTTAGTTGTTTAGTGTCACAGATGTGGACGAGTGCCAACAAGGAACATTTAAGTGTGGACACGGAGCTTTATGCTACAACAACCCTGGAACTTGTCATTGTTATTGCCCACCTGGTTATACTCTTCAACCCAATGGAAACTGTACAGTGGATATACTTAGGAATCCTACAAGTTCCCAGGCTATTGCAATAGGTAGCATATATTCACGATTTCACCTTGGACCCGAAAAATTCAATGGTTTCGTCCTTTAGCTAATTGATACGCTCGTTGGTGTAGGTCTTGCTGTTGCATTAAGTGTTTCAGCTGCCTCGGTTGGTAGTATCTTGTGCGTGTGGAAGCTAAAGAGGGAAAAAGAAGATCAACGGAGAAAGATGTTTTCCAAACGCAATGGTGGTTTGTTATTGCAGCAGCAGATTTCTTCTCAAGAAGATGCCATCGGGAAGACTCAAGTTTTTGGACTAAATGAATTAGAGAGAGCAACAGACTATTTCAATGAACATCGGATGTGTGGGAAGGGAGGATTTGGTGCAGTCTACAAAGGGATGCTTGACGATGGTAGGATCGTGGCTATTAAAAGATCTCACCTTGTTCATGAAAAGCAGGTTGCTCAATTTATTAACGAAGTTGTCATTCTGTCAAGGATCAATCATAGGAACATAGTGAAGTTACTAGGTTGTTGCCTCGAAACAGAAGTCCCTTTATTGGTTTATGAGTTTATAGGAAATGGAACTCTCTCCCAACATCTATGTGATAAAGACAGTGTCCTATCGATTTCCTGGGAAGTCCGAGTGAGAGTTGCTCTGGAAAAATTGCAAGTGCACTTGCTTATATGCATTCTGCAGCCTCCACTCCTATATTCCACCGCGATGTCAAGTCAGGTAACATACTCCTAGATGATAAGTACAATGCAAAAATTTCGGATTTTGGCATCTCGCGATCTATCCCCATAGAGAAGACTCATGTTACCACAGCACTACAAAGGACATTTGGATATTTAGATCCAGAATACTTCCATTCCCGCCAGTTCACCGAAAAGAGTGATGTATACAGTTTTGGCGTGGTTCTTGTTGAACTCCTTACAGGAGAAAGGGTTGTCTCTAAAACAAAAGCCAAGTTAGAGGAGAAAAGCTTGGTGCTAAACTTTGTGCTGGCCATGAAAGAGGATAGGCTTTTTGATGTATTAGAACCTTGCGTTAGGCATCAAGGTAGGAAAGAAGAGATATTGGAGTTTGCAAAGTTAGCTAAGAAATGTGTGAAATTGAATGGGAAGAAACGACCCACCATGAAAGAAGTGGAAGCAAATATTGAAAAGATCTTCAAATTCATGCAACTGATGGACGATGGTAACAAGGATGTTTGATTTCCTTGAATTATATTCTTGCTGCCCTCGAATTGGTATTCAATTGTTATAATATTAGGTGTGATAATTTCCGTACGGTTTTGGCCAAACATGATTCTGGTTTGTTTAATTTTACTTTTCGGGTTTACAAAAGAAAAAAAAAGGGATAAATCTATGAAAACTAAAAGAGAAGCTTTTTTTTTTTTAATTATTGGATTTCCATTTCTTACATAATGCAAGTGCAAGGTAGCTTCTAATGAATGATCTTGAAAGATGACATTAACTTTATGGATAAACTATAAGGATACTTACAATATATTTGCTCTCTGTGCTTAGTACCTAATATTTGAAATTAAGTGTTAAACCTTTGTTCCTTCAATTTTTTTTTTTTATTTTTCAGAATGTTACATGATCATTTTATCACAGGAAAAATACCATAAAAGATTTACTCCATTTTTATTTTTTGTTTTAAAATTTTTGTTCGACTTACAACTATTAACTAGTTTTTTTTTTTTTTCATTTTTATGGGCAAATAGTCATGTCAGGGAATAAAACTAAAATTATAGTTCTTATCATTTAGGATTTAAGTACTTTGTTTCAAAAATAAAAATAATGCACACATTAGAAGTGAGTGAATAATCCTAGTAGAATCTTACACTACCTAATTGAATAAGTTTAGAATGAATATTTTAGATCAAAGGGTAGTTTTTTATATAATTTTTTTGAAGTCTACTCACATAGGATAAAATACGAGTACAACACAAATTCTATACCCACTCTAAAACCTATACTCTGAAATATAAAAAAGTTATATCCTAAAATATATAAGATATAGATTTCAAGATATCTTGTGCATGTCCATTGAAAATTATTAACTAATAATATTTAACTATAACACAATATTATATTTTTATCTGTTTTGTCGAGTTTGTTTTGAGTTGAAATTATTTGCAGCTCTAATTATCTTGTTGTATTATGTTTATATTTTTTTATTGGATGTTCATATATTTGTAAAATTATTTGAAACAGATTCCGTGTTGTTATTTATTTTAAGCATGTGTATCTAAGATTTACAATAGAATGTAATTTTATGATAGTACTCTATGATAAGTTGATACTATTTAGAAAATTATGGAAGTATTAACAAGTTGTTAGGGATTTTATCCAAAAATTTTAATATATAAAAATATAACAAAAAAATTTATAAGTTACACTATATATAGGTTTTAAAGTAGTTCCGCTATACTACAGGATTGATTTTATTTCCAAAACTTAGAAATTTATATATATAGGATGGGGTAATAGTAGGGCATTATCGTATACCCTCGCTCATCCATTTGCACATTGGAGTGAAAATTGCCGGTTACCTAAAACCATATGCAATGATTAGGTAAAAATTGCTCATCATATTCCTTGAATCTTGATTGATATTAAGTGTTAGGTAAAAATTTTATGGGTTTTGGTTTATAATGGGTAAATTTGAGGAATATTGAATATTTGGGAGACCTTAAAAATATGCATTAAATGGAAAATAAGAGCCATTTTCTAAAGTCAAAGGCATTTGAAAATTTTAAGTATTTTGTGAGTATTGGATGGGTGATAAATGTTGTGAATCATTAGGATCTATAGCTTTTCTCGATTTTTAAGTGAGAGAGTTTTTTTTAATGAAGTAAATTGTAGTGAGATTTTGGTGTTAAAAAATGCACTCAAGTTGCTTTATTTATAGTGTAAAAGGAAAAAACAAAAAGAATTAAGTATTGGAAATGAACGTTAGAATATATACATTAAAATTGAATGAAAATTCATATATTGGTAAATTGAACATTGTAAAAAGTCTACAAAATTGAACGTTCTGGAGATAAATGTTATGAAATTACAACGTTATAAATGTACAGAACTAGAGCAAAAAATCTACAAAATGTTTGATTTAAAAATAAAATAATAAAGCTAGACACATTCCTCCTCGAAGAGCATCTTTAATGCTCGTTTGTTGTCCGACGTAAAGGACGATGTCCTCTGTCGCGGCGTTAAATCGCATCCCTAAATGTGCGGAAGTTCTCCTAATAGGGGACGTCCCTAACCCCTCCTCCCCCAAACCCAACCCCCCCCCACCCCCCCAACCCGCTCTCTTCCTTTTTTCTTTTAATTCTGTAATGTAAATGCCCTGCAAATTTATACATTATCATCAAGGTTTCCTTTGTCCTTACAAAATTCCCGTTGAAGAAATGATAATTTGAGATATATATATATATATATATTTTTTTTCATTTTTCTACTGTAAATGGGGTGAGGTGAATTGTCTGTATTTTTTCATATCAAAATTCACTTCAATTTTGTAACACCTAAAATCCAAAAGCGCGACCCGTCACTTTTCCTCACCTATCAAGAACATGTTAATACTCTAAAACTAACTATAATCTCCAAAATCACTTATAATAACTACTTAACAAGTACAAAATAACAAATCTCCAAATATATAAATTCGAGTGACTCACGATCGAATCACTTTAACCCCAAACATACTAAATAACTAGATCTTGATCTTCTATAACATACTAAGCCAACCGCCTCTCTTTCTCAACCCGATGACAGCAATTTCTATAGTTGTAAATTTAGTAATTTAACTTGCAACTGTAAAAATAGAAAAATAAGCTGAAGCCTAGTACGGGTGCACAAATACACACGAATGTCAAGCCCAAAACATTCACATACATATAATACAACTATAACAGAATATAAGTAAACAATAATTTAATTATCTTCAATTTAGGCCAACGTACAACACAGGAATACTTATGATCCTACCACCTTTTTATCCTTGTCCGCATATATCGATAGATATAAATATACGTTTTTCTTTAAATCCTTTACGCTTAGAGTTTAAAATCCAGAAACCTAATATTCTAACTACGTTATCCTATATACGAGTCCATTAAGGAATCCTCACATATAATCTAACGATTGTTCTTTTAGGAAACTGCCACTGCTAGCCCCTAAAGCGAGTGAGTCAAACGCAACCAACAACTATTCTTTTAGACCAAATATAGATTAGTCCAATTACATTCTAAGTTCTAGTAAGCACAAGCATATAAACAAGCACTGCATACCTAGAATCGCTCCAAAATCAAATACAATACTCTAATCTCAAACCTAAACAAAAGTCAGACCTCGATAAAGGAAACTGAACACCATGAATCTAAAAGCAAACAAGTAGTACGTTAACCCTTACATTCTAAGACTAAGTCCTACCTAGGAGTTATCTATGTACTTATGATCTATTCAATTAAGGTCCCGAAAGAAATCGTTGAATCAAATAATAATAATATAATACGATTAAACTAAAAAGGTAATATAACTATATATATAAGATCACTTTTATAGAAACTTGTAAAGTACATAATATGTATATAACATATCTATATATATAAAAGAAAATATAAAATGAGCACATAACTAGAGTATTAAATAATATAGATTATCGAATTGATATGGTAAATACGTATTACGTATTTAATTGGAAAAAAAATATTATCGAATCGATAAGCAATTTCGGCAAAGATTCTACATGAGGAAAGCTCTATTCCTTCACATTGTAGGAGCACTCTAAAATTTCTCTCTGTATTTCAAACACAAGAGGAATGTTATTGGTAAACTTAGCGCTTCACCACTATAAAAGTGCACCACAGCTATATGAATATTAGCATATAGAGTGGCAGGTGATTCTTCAGATGGCTATATGCGCATGGCTAAATGCACAATTATACAATATATCAAGGAATTTGTTCAAGGTGTCATTACTTATTTTAGTGATGAGTGCTTATGCTAGCCTACTCCAACTAATATCAAACGCTTGCTTAGTGTTACGGAAAAACAGGGATTTTCAAGTATGTTGGGGAGTACTAACTATATGCATTCGGAGTGGAAAAATTGTCTAGTTGCATAGCAAGACATGTATACCTGAGGTGATCTTAGTTCCCCAACAATAATGCTTGAAGCAATCGTTTCATATGACACTTAAATATGACATGCATTTTTTGGTATCCCAGGCTCAAATAATGATATTAATATGTTAGAGTGGTCACCCCTATTTGATGACATTTTAAATGGATGAGCTCCATTAGCTTTCTATATCGCATGGTCCAAAAGAGCAATTATTTGTTGGGCACCAAGAAGGATGTTGAACAAGCCTTTGGAGAGCTACACTCTCATTTTCACATAATTTGCAGGCCTTCGTGTTTTTGGGATCAAGGGGGATATAAGGAAAATTATGAAAGCATTCATACTCCTACATAATATAATTATTAAAGATGAAAGAAATAGCTATGACTTTAATTTCTAAGTCATCGATTATGAATCAAGAGACACTAGTAATCCTTCAATTCTTATCTCTCACAATCATATTGCAGATTATGCAACATATATCCAAAACAATATCTAGCTTCGTAATCGGGTAAAGCACCGTCAACTTCAAAAGGACTTGATAAAACATGTGTGGCAGCATTTCAAAGCTACAAATTAACGTGGAATAGTTGTAATAAAAAATTACATGTTTCCTTTTCATATTTCTTTTTTCTAATTTCTATATATTTCTACTAGTATTGGTATTCGGTTTATTCATTTCTAATATCAATAAATGTTTGCTTGTATCCGTGTTAAATTAATTTATTTCCAATGTTTCAAATATATCATACCATCAAATAGATTTCAATTTAATTCATGATCTTTAATGTAATAATTCAATATTTAATAAGAACATACAAATAAAATATTAATTATTGTAAAAATATAATATTAATTAATATTATGAATAACATAATAATATTTATTATAATATACAAAATTACATTTGTTGATACTAAAATTGAATTTACAAAATATTAGAAATAGCGATTTAAAAGTTATTCTATATAGCCTACAAAAAATAGAGAAAAGGGTTAGAAAATTCTGGTAAAAGAATTTAATAATGAAGTGTAGAGTATATAAAAAAAAAAAAAAAAGCTAAAATATAATAGTGTGATGACCTGGGAGTATGAAACGTCCCAACATTTAAGCATGCCACATCAGCTTACTCCATCGGTCGAGAAATGGCTTTTAAGTGTCTTGAGCCCTGGGAGTATGACCTGGCAACGACCAGTCCACATGATCTGATAGATATCTTCTTTTTTTGTGTTTTTTGTTTCATCATTTGTCTTGGTAGGGTGGTTATTTTAGTCAAAATACATAAAACGTAAGAAAATATAAAAAATAAAAAGTCACAAAGGAAATGTCCGAACAAATGAGAAACAAGGAAAAGAAACACGAAATATAAAAAATAAGAAAAAAGATCAAAAGTAATACATATACATTATATATATATATATAAACATATATATAATGATGGGAAAGAATAAAAAGTTTTTTATGAGAAGCACAATTTTAAGGAAATAAATCTTCTAAAATACTTCAAGTAAAGTTACAAATTTAAATATTAAGATTACCTTAATTTTTGAAATGTCAAATAATATAATCATGATTTTATTTTTTTTTTTTATAATATCAATCATTAATAATATGTATTTACATTTTAAGAAGATAACTTTAAAAAAGTTTTATTAAAGTAACTTTAAATGATCTAAATTTCAATTTTATTATCGTGGTGGAAATATGCATCCTTTCTTTAAAAATTGCAAATCAAAAAAGGTGAAACAAATTACACTTAAATATCTAAATTCAGTAGTAGCATGGAAAATTACGAAAGACCCCAAGTCAAGGCTAAAGGCGCGTTTGGGAAAACAAATTTTCTAAGGCGAGTCAACAGTTAATGGTCTTCTCTCACAAGTCATCAACACTCGAGCTTAAAAATCCACCAATAGTCTCGCTTTTACATGCTTTGTTTGGTAAATTCCTAGAAAATGCGAAACGAGTCAAAGTGAAAGAAAATATTGATTTGTTCTTTCTATATGTTTGATTATTTGATTAATGTAATCAGAAGGAAACGAAAAGCACATAAATTATTAGTTTTATATATGTTTACTATTTATTTTATTTTATAATAAGTTAAGAGTATATACGTATATTTTCCTTAGATTTTTTATCCACTTCCTCTCATTTCCTCAAAATTATCTCCCCCAATCAACACTCCAGTCTACCAAAAAAATATTCAATAAATATTATTCACTATATACATATATATATATATATACATAAATATTACTAATATTTTAATACATAATAATATAAGTAATAGTTTTTTTATAAACTATCTACTACCCTTGATTGGGAAGTGTTCAAAAGCCATTAAAAGTTTTACGCTATGCGTACGTAGATGTAGTGTGTATTAAGAAAAAAAAATCCCCATTATCGTAATTTCGATACATCTGAATGCTAATTTAAGGGTCAAATGGTAGAATAGTTGCCACCGTGGTCGGTACTCTAACTTCTCCCCGATTCCCACTCCGTTTTCTAAGCAAAACAACTGTTTTTAACTTCACTACCTTCGCTTTCCCTACTTCTCACCTAACACAAGCAAATGGAATCCATCTTTGACTCTTTGTTCTTCTCCATTTGAGCAGCCAAAAATTACTGCTCTGTCCTTCTTTCTCTCTCTCTCCCTTTCTTCTCCATCTTTATCTTTAAACAGACCCTTGTCTTCTCTCTTAGAACCACAACAAAATCACCATAATCTCAGATCCATGGGAACAGCACAGAAGTTTCACTGTTTCCTATTTTTCTTATTCACCGTATCACTTCAGCTGAATCTCTCTCACACCCAACAACCATACCTAAACAACAAGCAGTTTGCATGCTATGACACATCCAATAACTTCACAAAAGGCAATAGATGCAATGGCTTGTCACCTTCCTGCCAAGTTTATCTCACTTTCAGATCCACTGCTACTTATAACAATATTCCTACCATAGCTTATCTCCTAGGATCACAGGCACCCCTCATGACTTCCATCAATAATCTATCCGATGTCGAAACCATCCCCATCAACACCCGGATAATCATCCCTGTGAATTGTTCATGCTCAGGAGACTATTACCAGCACAACGCTACATATATACTGAAATATCAATATGAAACTTATCTGATTGTGGCAAATGAGACATACCAAGGTTTGACCACTTGTCAAGCCATGATGGAACAGAATCCTTATGATAGTCGAAACTTAAGTGCCGGGGAGACTCTTTTGGCGCCTTTAAGGTGTGCTTGTCCGACTCAAAATCAGACTGCAGAGGGTGCTAAGTACTTGCTCACTTACTTGGTTACATGGACAGAAACTATTTCAGAAATTTCAGACTTGTTTGGTGTTAGTGTACGAAGTGTTCTTGATGCTAATGAGCTATCTGAGGATAGTACCATACACCCTTTTAATCCAATTTTGGTTCCTTTAACCAAAGTACCTACCAAGATTGAAGAATCTGCGTCTTCACCTCCTGCAAATCCTCCAGAGTCTCCAGCCGAAACACCACCTGATTCAGACTCTTCCAGGAAATGGATTTATATAGGCGTAGGAATTGGGGTTGCTGTGTTTGTACTGATTCTTGGGCTGTTCTGTTGGTTTTTGTTTTATAAGAAGGATAAGCCTCTTAAGAAGCCAATACCAGTTGATCCAATTGTCCAGAAGATAGCCTCAGAATCTAGTGATCCCCTGCCCATCAACAATTCGTGGTCGGTTTTGTCCACAGGGATTCGAGATGCTATTGAGACCTTAACCGTGTATAAGTTTGAGGACTTGCAAGAGGCTACCGAGTCTTTCGGTGAGGAAAATAGAATCAGTGGTTCCGTTTATCATGGGAAGTTCAAGGGTGATGATGCTGCAATCAAAGTTTTGGAATTCGATAACTCGAGCGAGATCAATTTGCTTAGGCAGATCAACCATTCCAACATAATTCGACTTTCTGGCTTCTGTGCACATGAGGGAAATACATACCTTGTTTATGAATATGCAGAGAATGGTTCCCTCAGTGATTGGCTTCATTTGAAAAAGCATCAAACAAGTCCTTTGTCATGGAAGCTGAGGGTTCAAAGTGCGTATAATGTAGCTGATGCCCTCAATTATGTCCACAACTACATGAATCCTCCTTACATACATAAGAACTTAAAAACTAGCAATGTTCTCTTGGACCACAATTTCCGTGCAAAGATTGCAAATTTTGGTCTAGCAAGGATGGTGGATGACAATAATGAGGGGGGACTTCAATTAACAAGACATGTGGTGGGTACTCAGGGTTATATGGCCCCTGAGTACATTGAAAGCGGTGTGATAACCCCTAAAATGGATGTTTTTGCGTTGGGGGTTGTCATGCTGGAGCTGATGTCTGGAAGAGAAGCTGCTGGAGATACCAAGAGCGGAGAGGAGCTGCTATCTGTAACTATAAATCGTGTTCTTGATGGTGATAATGTGAGGGAGAAGCTGCAAAGTTTCATGGATCCTTGTCTTAATAACGAGTATCCTCTTGATTTGGCATTTACCATGGCAGAGCTTGCCAAGAGATGTGTTGCTAGTGATATGAATTCTCGTCCAGATATGACAGAAGTTCTCATTACCTTATCCAAGATCCATTCATCATCCTTGGACTGGGATCCATCCAATGAGCTTGACCGGTGCAGATCACTGTCCAATGGAAGGTAGATTCAATCATTAAGCTTCTTATTACATAGCACTAGATAGAATCGATTCACTACGTAGCTTCAGTACTTACCAACACATAAGCTTGTGCCTAGTAGTCACTGCCCAAGGGTTCAAATCTGCGGTTTTGTAAATGCTAGTGTCATCGAGTGATCAGTATTTGTATACAATTTTTGTAATAAGTTTGATTCAAAGACACAGAGGATATATGAAATGATTTTACACTTCTCCTTAACACTTCCAATGAACCGTATTACTTTTATTTCTAAATTTATTACAGAAATGATAATGTGCATTCTCAGCTCCGAACTATTAACCAAAAAATACATACGACTACAGACTAGACAAGCTCGAAATTTCAAACTAGTGGAACTAAACTCAATAAGGTATTTGAGCATGATATTCACAGTTCAACACTCTACTGTCATTTCGGCTCCACTTAAGCGAGATACCATTTAATAAAGTCCACAGCGTGCTTTAAGCTTATGCTAATAGACCAGTTGGTTGGTGGTGTAAGAAGTTATCACGTTATCAGAGTAAGAGGTATTGGGGTTTGAATCATTGCTCACTTGTTTCCCCCTTATTTCATTAAGTGGTTCAGTTGATGGGCTTTGATTTAAATATCAATGCACTACTGAGAAAAAATATTAACCAAATATATAAAACCACACCAGATCTAACAAATTTAAGCTTTTAGATTAATTAGCTGTGAAACTAAACTCAACATTTACTGGACAATGGCTTCATGATCAGTACTGTGACTTCCACTCACTTTTACATAGTCAAAATATAAGACTGCAGACAGTCTAGATGTGACGAATGGCGCAATAGACAAGATAGAGACTTCATTTGATCAGAATTAAGCATGTATCAGCACAAAGCCACACTAAAATAAAGGAGTTGTAAACAAGGACTATTTGCCAGCAAAGACTCTTACTCGATTATTGAAGCACACGGAAACAGTACCCATTACTGCATATATGAACTCCCATTGCTTCAGACTTATTTGCATAAATGCATCTTGCACAGGTCCTAAGCTCCACTTCTAGTAACAATTCTTGATAGACAGGTATGAACCTCAACATGAGGGTGAAAAAGACTCGTTTGTGAAAAAATAGAAGCTATTAAAAGAGTGTAATCGAGTAATTCATTCAATGGTTGTTTATGAAAAAACTGTCATTTATGAAAAACTGTCCTAAACACGAACAGATGTTGCTTGTTTGAGTGTAGCATAGAAACTTATTTTGACGGTTGCTTCTCGAAAGGAATAATCCCATGAAACGCTGTGCTCAGGATCATGATCCATTTCTCTGCTTGTCTCAGGCATCATGATCTTTTTACCATGTTTGCACATAATAACATGCGCTAATCCTTAGTTCTTCTATTAACCTCTGGTAACTCCAGGATTTTCATTTTCTAGTAATCAAGTCCAACTTCGTTGACGACGAAGTATATTGACGTAGTCTACTTGCGTTGTATTAATTCATAATCACCATATTCAATCATATCATTATAAAAATAGACAAAAGCTAGTGGTACCTTATCTTGTGGGTTTCTTATTTTGTCTTTATGTCAGAGTCTCTTAATTTATCGCCTTCGTATCCGTAATAACTGGCGTGAGTGCACATTTTCCAAAGCAAGTTGGCCAAAGTGGATTTTGTGCAACCTTTTTTCTGCAGCAATTTCCACTGAAGCGACATGGTCATACTTGTAATGAAAACTTCTTAGGCTTGGCTTAGTGCATTAGATAATCCCATTTTCCCATCCTACACGGCCTGGTTTGCAGACTGGTTATGGATATTGGAGAAAACAAACTTAGACGTCTTATGAAGACTGGAATATAAGGACTAGAAAGTCAAGTAATTTGACCAAATACCAAATAAACTGTCTTCTAATTTTAGTCATGCAATTCAAGTAATTTCAGTAGTTCAACCAAAATACTAGAGCCACGACCATGGCAAATTAGAATTTGAAGGCTGCTTTTACTGCAAGTGCAACGGATTAATAATTCCAACCGTGTTAAGAGTTTCCAGCCTCGGTGTGTATGATGTGAACAAACTCAGTGTCCATGAATAAGCCTGGAATGGTCACTGAAATATCTTTTGAAATGGAAACCAAGCGTTTGAATTTCAGTGAAGACAAACAAGTCTAAATCTGAGTGAAAGTGCGCCTATTAAGAGTAGTACCACAGCCATCCTATCTAAAAATATAAAACTTGTAGATTGGTGTGGTTTTATCTACTCCTAGCTTGTAGAATGGGACATTGACTAAGAACCCTTAGTTAGATAGGAATTGACAGACTACATAGGGTTTTCAGCACGACCACCTACTTTATTAAACATGTATGCTCATTGAAAATAATTTTTAAAATTCAATTTGATGAAAGTAAATGCAGGAGCAAAAGACATATGTAGTGTGATAACCAATTTAGATTTTATGAAAACTGACTACCTGATTTACTTTTCAAGACACAAGAAAGCAAGACAGTGAACTACGCAAGGACCAATTACTAATTATTCTTAACAAATGTCACATTTTTAACTAGAATCATCATACTAAACATACTTTATAGTGCTTGTGGTGATCGAATCAGGCTGGACTTGGTATGCGGTGGCTAGGTTTTGGTCAAATAGAGTTGGACTTGGTGTGGTCACCACTTTTTTTTTTTTTTTTTTTTTTTGCCAAATTCGAGTCGAAACCATGTGTTGTCACCAAGTTCTACTCAAAATTAGTTGTAGTAGTGGTTGGCCCCTATGTGTGCGGCTAATGTTTAAATGAGGTCAAAATCGATCGCAGTGGTGGTTAGGCTTGGCTGTGGCCCTTGTGCAACTAAGGTTTCAAATTGAGTCAACACAAGTAATGGTGGTGGCTAGGCTTTTTTATGTGTGGCTAGGGTTTTGTTGGGGCATGGTGCAGCTGGAGTTGGTATGGGTGAAGTGGTGGGATGCTTTGACGGTGCAATGGAAGTTGGTAGCTAGATTTTGTTGATAGCTAGCATTTGAGTGGCTAAGGGTTGGTGATTTTAGGCAGTGATGATTCCTATGATGGTGGTGATATTTTGAGCAATGATAGATTTCAATCGTGGTAGCGATGGAGGATGCCAATAGTGAGTGGTTGTCAATTAACCGTGTTCTAATACTCTGTTGATCTTATTTAAAAATTTCAACTTGTAGATTTAATGTGGTTGTATACTTATTTCTTGATAGCACCCACTGTACTTCCATCCTATTTCATAAAAAGGAAAAACCGTTCTTCCTAAATCCACATAAAGTCGAAACACGAGAATATTCAATTAGATTGCTATTTGTGAGTCAATATTGTGAACAACGTTTAGCAAAAATAGAAGATAATGCTAAAGGAGGAAGTTAGATAACCGGACATCTCCTACAAACTTGCTGCTTGATATTTGGTACTTGAGGTTATATGGCTCCAAAGAGCATAAAAGATGCAATAATAACCTAACCTATGCTTTTATGACATCTTATATGTATTTTCCCTTCCTAATTTATAGCTGAGATGCATTTATCTGGAAGAGAAGCTAGTGGAGAGAGCCAGTAAGCTTAAGTTCCTAGCTGCAACTAAAAACAGCACTCTCACTAGCCACAATGTGCATGACAAGCTGCCACCAGCTGTCTGGTGTAGGTGCTGCTGACTCCAGCTAAGAGCTATTGAGAGTCACAGGACCGGGATCCACCTGAGAAGCTTGACCAGTGCACATCATTGAACCCCGAATAGGAAGATCAGACCATCAAGTTTCTTGGTGGTAGCATGAGCAATCCTTTGTCTCTAGCCAATTATCTCAAGGCATCGACTTTAAGGCCACCGATGCTAGCAACATAAAGGATCCATTCATATGGAGAACCTTTCTCATTAAACCCTAATTGTTATATAGAAAGGAAAGCTCATATTATCTAGCCAATGCCATCCTAAGAACAGTTTATAAACTACAAAGAAAATCTGGTTGGAAATCCTAAAATAGGCCTCCTCCTATGTTTCTCAGGTAGTTTTCACTCAATTGCCTGTCAACTAAACTCTGAACTGCACCCTGTGTTACAAGGAATCATATCTACGAATGTAGTTTATCAATACTTACATTACCATATGAAAGCATCGCCTAAAGTAGCAATCTCTTTTTCCTTTCTGCAAGCACTTTCTCAATCAATGGAAAAATTTATGACTGACGGTATGAGAGTAGGAGAGGTAAAATATGGATTAACTAATCTTTCCCTCTATACATCTTCTGAATACTGCAAAGTTTGCTCCTCGACAGTATCAAAGCATTCACAACTCTAAGCAAATAAAACGAGGCATCAGCATCATCTGACAAAGTTGCCCACGGTGGCCAAAGAAGAAACAACTGCTCAAATTATTAGCAAATGAATTGTCAAAGAAAAGACACTTTTGGTCCATCCCCTCAAGAAAATGTTTCTTGATGCAAATATCAACACTAAGCTGCTGCCAACATCATGGATTACGCAACAGGATAATTGTAAAACCAAACATCCAAAGGAGAAACTCATTGGATTTCTCAGCAATTTTTGTTTTTATGTTTACAAAAAACAAGGTCCAAATTGACTACTAAACTTCTTCTAGGAGCCCTAAGTTAGTAAAGATGACAAGCTATGTTACACCTCTCCTTGTCGGTCCTATAAAGAATGGGTGCTAAGATACAAAGGAGTACATTTGTATTCCACTTAAACCAAGAACGATCTGATACACAAGCAAATATTCATGTACAGTAAGTGAGAAAGATTGGATCATACTCCCACAAGTTTCTGCAGAACCTTCCAATATCTTAAACAAGATGGGTTTGTATGAATTGCTCGGCAGACCCATTGTAGAGGGCTTTGGAACATTTCCACGGAGGATTCAGATTCAGACCCAGCTTCAGAGCACCATGCAAGCAAATGCATAAGCAGAAAGAGTTCCGCAGGCCTCATTTCTGCAATAAGTACCATACACATCAGCAAAAACACGATACTGAAATAAATATACGAGGGCAATCTCATTCATAAATGGTATGAAGTACATATCCAGCTTTAGTAAGTTTTCCAAAGATAAGCCATCATTTGATAAAGTGAAAAGAAATCATTTTGATACCAGTTGTTTACTCAAGAAAGACATTTGACCTACTGAGACCCTCTTCACACCATATGGTAGTTTGTTTTCACTTTTCAGAACTTAAATATCAGCTGTTCCACATGATACATTCATATGTAAGATCTTAAGTTGCAGTTTTGTTAGAGACCCAAACCTTGTGGCCATGTAAACCATTCAGAACGAAGATTTTGAACCCAGTTTTTCTTAGAACCAAGGCTTCCTTCTGCTTGTGCCAGCAATGCAGAAACAATAGGTGATGGATTAAACGAAGACTCGTGTGCTCTGGTGAGACTTCTCACAGCAAGAGATGAGAAATTAGAACCTTGCCCCTGCCTGGCTAGCTCCATACAGGCCACACCTGATTTAAAAATATATCATTATTCAGCAGTGCAGGTGATTATTTTGCTGAGAAAACCTTAAAAAAATTTTCCTTGACTAAGAGCAAATGTGTGCATAGAACATATATAGGACCCAAGCCAGATCCATGTAAGAGAAGAAAACAAATAACCCCTTAGATGAGTAAATGTAAATATAAAATAGCAGATAACAATCATTATCTTTTAAATGCTTTTTCTATCCAATTGCCAAAGCTAATACAATTAGGCTATGTTTGGTCCAAATGCTAAATGTAGTATTTGGAAAACTCACTATTTAGGAATGCAAAGATGATTATAAAAAACACAATAATACAGCTACATTCGGATTAATGGGGATCATAATGAAACTATCTAAAATGCTAAAGCAAGCACCGAAGCTAGTGGCAAGTAGATTTGAGCATTTAAGATAATGTCATCATAATCTTTCAATTCTCCATAACAAGTTGTACTTTCATTTGTTCTTATTGATATAATAATACTTGATATGGACATTCCTAATGCTGTATCTAGCATTCCAAATATAACTTTGGTCCAACAGAATCAAATTTTAGAGTATCATAAGCTACAATAATAAACAAAACAAGCTCCAGAGTCATTGCCAACTCCCAAGCACTAAAACTCTTGTTCAAGAATCACATTGATAAATTGTAGATATGTTTACCTTTTATCTAGCATATTAATAATGAGAGAATTTGCACACAAAGCGATATGATGTGCAAGCAAAGGCAACAAGAAGCACTAACCACATAAGCAACAGAACAACATTCTTGAAGCACAATAACCAGCATATCCTTAGAGTCAGCACTCTAACCAGCATATACTTAGAGCACACTAGCAAACTCATGAACAATAAATGCTTCTTTCAGGAAACAATGGATAAATTGTACATGATGTTCACTTATATCCACAGAATATCAAAGCAAGAGTGAATTTAGCACATAGAAACACAATGTGCATGTAAATGCAACAAAATATACGAGTCACAAGGGAAACAGAATGCTATAGCCTTACAGCACACTAACCAGCATATTATTGATCAAAGGAAAAATAACAGACCGAAGACATGGCTGAGTTACCATGACAGAGGAAGATACAGCTTTCAGAAACCACTAAAGAACAAGCTTGCTCAAGAAAACTTTCTGCAGAGACAAAATCCTTGCTCCACAAAGATGCTAAGCCCCTCACCAAATTAAATATCGCCATCCACATATCCCGATTCCCTCTGTCATCCACACATTTACTGAATTCTAATTCTAAGGTGCTGGAATCCACTTCCACATCAAAATGTACTTCCATGAACTTAAGACAGACCCAGCCAATGGGAAAATCCGTCCCCATCTTTAAGCATCTTAAATACTCGTTTCTGGATTCAACCAATCTACCTTCCACAGCAAAGGCACGACATAGTAGTAAGTGTGCAAAAAAGAGATATCCATTAGGAAGCTGAAGTTTTGATGCATTTCTTGCACAACTGATGCACTCAGTTTGGTTCCCTAACTGAAAGCTTGTCTCAGAAGCACAAAGAAGAAGCTGGAATTTCTCATACTGGAAACGAATATCTATATTGCTATACAAGTCATTTGACAATGCCACATGAATCACCCGATGAATTACATTACAAAGTTGCTGAGGAAATCTCTCTTCTCTTGCTTTCTGTAGAAGGTTAAGTATAAGCAGATACCAAGCACTATGATTCCAAGGCTCACGATGCAGGAACCTGCAAACCAGAAGGGAGAGAAGAAAAGACTAATTAAGGAAGGACCAACATGCCCTGTCCAGCAGTCAAGGTCTATTTAAGGCTTTACAAGAAAGTTTCAGTTCTGAGTGTAGGACATAAAAAGCACAGTACTTTTGTAGCTGCTGGATGGCCTGAGGTCCACTAAAACACTGGTATGAACAGGTTGGATAAGAAAATCTTGGCCTGTTATTCCCAATGCCATAGCAAGCTACTGCTCTGGCGCCAAGGATTTCACTTGAGGATTTTAGACCTCTCTGGCAAAATTCAGAGGAGCTCATGCAGCACCTGGTGGCGAGATGACAATCATTCAACTTTCTACTTGACAGCAAAAGGTATCCAAGTGATTGCCTGCTTTCACTAAATTAGTGAGTATAGCCTAAAAATGAGAAAATTGATGAAAATCCCCTTAATATAACAAAAATGATCAAAAGTGGTTCTGGGCAATATACTGTAGTAGATGGTTCATGATTGTGTAAATTTAAGGGGATAATACTTGAAGTCGGATGTGTTGTATGCCACTGATGATGGATGGATTAAATATTAACAAGCGTTATCCAAATATCAAATTTGCTTAACTGCAAATGTATCGTGCATGTTACCTAAGAAGACTATTTAGAATTATACTGTATAAAAAAGAAAGTAGGTACAGTGCATATCAAGAATGAGTCAGCATAAACCAATGATGCCAAGAAGTTGGTTCAAATATTAAGGATGGATGTGAATCTAAGTATCCAAACACCTTTTTCAAAACAACATTTATGTTTATAGAAGCTCACCAAAGAGTTCTTGCAGTTTGAAAACAATACATTCTCGCGTCAAAATAATTTGAGGATACAATCAACATAACATAAGGTACATTTGTGCCATTGTACCAGAAAAATCCTAGACTTCATCAATCTACATTTTTGGTTTATTATTGGACATATTATGGTATCAGCTTTATCCATTTGTTCAGGAGTTTTCCAGTTTGGCTTACTCTTAAAGCATTAGGAGATCCACTTAAAGCATAACATTATCTCTTTCCTTTTTGTGTTAAGGAAGAGGCATGGTGGTAATCGGATCAAGTATCAAGCACATGAGCCTCCCTTCAAGATACATAATCCAGATACCTATAACTTATGTTATATAGGTAGCCCCAAAAACTGTCACTAGTGGATATATATAGAAGATTCGCTGCAAATTGTCATGAGATCATTACCAAAATAAAAGGTCATGAGAATTCTCGAGCCTTATCCACTAGGCTGATCCCTAAGGTCGATCGATACTCTTTCATAGGAGTAAAAATTCACAATTTAGTTAGAGGCTAACCGCTAACCCATGTTGATTGCTAGTAGTAAATGAAAGAAAAAATAATCCCTATAAAGGTCACATGAAAAGCTTGTCCCAAATCCTGTCTTGCAGACACAATTTTTCGTCCAGCTGCTTGGGAAAAAAGGTACCAAACTCAAGGCCCAAATAGATAAAGGAGAAGAAGAGAAGCATCCAAAACACAGAGTAGGAAGAGAAAAACTAGTCATTCATTATAACAATGAGTTAATGCAAAAAATGGGTCCATATCAATTTTAACTATAACCTATGGCTTCCTTCTTCCTATTGACGACGACTACAACTACATTGCATTTCATATCAAGATCAAATATTTCTTCAATGTTCACATACCCATTTGAAGTTTCTGCTAACCTCTTTCCATTATCACCATAAAATCTTAATCTCAATCTTTTTTTTTTTTCTCTCTTTTTTTCCCTTTTTCCTTTCGGATAAAGGATCTTGATCTATTTTGACACAATACACTATAAGTTATTGTTCTTCAATTTGGACCTCGTTCAACTATAGAAAATTGGGCTTTGATAGACACAAATGCCATCACCAGTGAAAGTAGCAGAGAATGGACCGAAGAGGAGAGAGAGCGGGAGCCATTAGAGGAGGGATTTTAAGGGTTCTGTTTGGATGTAGAAAATTGAGATGAAAATTAGGAGAGAGGATGAGGATGTTAGGAAAGGAAGGGTTTGTTTAATTGGTTTAAGGATTGGATTTCAGGATTTGGTGAAGTGTCTGATTTAAAATGGAAGAGGAATCTGGGTCTTGTGTCTTCATCTAAAAAAATCTATTGCTTCAGAGAAGCAGGTGAGACAGAGAGAGAGAGAGAGAGAGAGAGAGAGAACCTGACTGAATATCCATCATTGTTTTAGAACTTAGCTAATGCAATCGTGTCTTGAAAACACACCTCAATAATTCGCTGTTAGGGTACATGTGAAGAGATTTTTGCAGATGATGAAGGCCATTTTTATATCCAAAGCAAAATTCAGACCCAGTTTTGACCTGTAGAAAACCAAACACATCAATCAAACTAGAGTGTTGCCTAAAGGTTCACTGATGTTTACCATACGGTTTTACTTTCAACTATGGTGAGAAAATTACGAGCTTGCTGAGAGCTATTAAAAAGTGCATCCTGGTGTTATCATCCTGGGATGTCAGAAACTTCCAACTGGCTGAGACAACTGGATTGAGTCGATTACATTCATCAAGAGAATTGATGGCTGACACGATGAAACTAATCTTCGAACTTTGAAAGAACTCCTTGGGCATTTCAAGAATGCTCTTAACAGTGGAATCCTGTCCGGAGATATAGTACAGTAATCTACATATGAAACTAGCAGATGCTGCCACAGATGCCTTTTCCATAGCAGGAATATTTGCAGCCAGATTTTTTGCCACAGCAAGAGCCATTGCATTTTGTCCAAGTTGCCAGAGAGAGAATGCATATATATGGAGACATTCTGCATCAAGCACGCCTGAAACAGAAATGACAAGTTAATATCCAAGTTAATGAAACATAGAACACAAATCCCCAACATTCTTCAAGAGAAGCGTATGAGTGGCTAAGGTACTTCCACAATAAAATGTAATTGAGGAAAGATGCACCAATAAGTCCTCGTGTTCAACTGCTTCAGATATATTAACATATTTAGTTTCACTTGTAGTAATTAATTCTTTGCCTTACTTAGCTAGCTGGAAAACTGAGTGCATATGCAAACACTTTGACATCGTTCATGTTTATCACTAAACTGAAAGTCAAAACAGTAATGGTCCAGAAGAAAGGAAATAAATACTAAAACCTCTGAAAGAGGATACCTTCTTTCTGCAAATCTTCACATTCTTGCAGAGCATCTTGCACATTTCCAGCCTGCACTCAAGGAAGGTACTTTGTTCGCAAATAGATTAAATCGATAAATAATAAAATTCACATCTTAAATACCATACACATCAAAAATGTATAGAAAAGAGAATCAGGATAACTTGAGCAATATACACTTTACCTTGCTAAGATTTCTAGCCAGATTAATTTTTACATCTCTGATCCTAGATTCTGGAAAATTTTCAGCAAAGCCGCTTATCGCATGGAGTGCAAGCCTATAAGATGTGATAGCAGATTGATATTCATGCCGTGCTTCACAGACAAGCCCCTTCAAATTATGCAATTCTGGAAGATGAGGTGCTCGTTCCACAGCTTGAGAGATAGCACCCAAAACCTGTGACAGACAGCACTATTAGTAAAAGGTACTCAAGAGTACTTTTCTTCTTTTTTTTGTTGTGGGGGGGGGGGTGGGGGGGGNTCTCTCTCTCTCTCTAATGCAAAATAGAATGGGCATATATATTTTTTTTCATATCTGCATAATATCTCTGCTTTTGTAATTAACAAAACAATGCATCCCATTAAAACAACCTTTTCATTTGGTTGCATCTATGACATTGGTGCCATCCCCTTCTATGAAAGTTCAAATTCCTGAAGTTATTCAGTGTGTTACTGTTACCTATTTGATTATTCTTCCTTCAAGGGAATAGAGCAATTTGAACGAACTTTGGAAATCGCACCTCGGAGTTTGTCTGCACACTATGGACTTGCATCTGGACTCTTTGGTCTGTCGAAGGAGTACATGACCATGGGGGCATTTCAATGGGGTGCATCGCTTTTAAAGGTATTCTTGGATGTTTTCCCCTCTCTTCTTTAAATTTTAACATTTTATTAATCATTTACTATCTGGCAAATTTTCTTATTACTGCAGGAGGCGTCTAAAGTTGCCATTGCAGGAACTAGGCTTGCTGGAAACATGTCATCTCTTTGGAAGTTGCATGGTGATATTCAGGTAGTTGTTTATTTTATGCATTGATATCTCTTGATATTCAGGTAGTTGTTAATTTTATGCATCGATATCTTTAGGTTGGTTTAATTGCAAGTCCTTCATCTCAGCCCAGTTGATATAGTCATTGATTAGGATAATCCTCTCTTGAATTGCATATCGCTCTTCATGACTGTTCTTTCACTCTTCTTTCATTGTCTTAACCTATAAATGGAAGGCCATATAGCTAACAAAAGTTCTGATATATCCTATGTGTTTAGTCTCTCTCAGCATGCATTAACATAATTCTACTTCCTATTTACCAGATCACTTATGCAAAATGCCTCCCATGGAGAACTGAGAACCGGGCTTCTGAATTCGATATAAAAATTTTCGAGGCATCAGTTTACGAGTGGTATGAATCCCGTTATTTAGCTGCAAAATCTGCTAGAACTTCATGTCAAAAAGCTTTGCACTTGGCCCCATGGCTAGCTAACATATATGCTGACAACGCAATATGCTCTGATCTGATATGTACACTGAACAAGAGCTCTGGCTCCAACCAAAAGACGTGGTAGGTTTTGTTATTCTCTCTTTGATTTTTCATTGCTTTCCCGAAGATTGTCATTAATTACTTTCTCAATGCACTATTTTACCAGGCAGCTGCATGAGAAGATGGCATTGGGTGCTTTGTTACTTGATGGTGACAATAATGAGCTCTGGGTCACTTTGGGATGCTTATCTAATCATATTGCATTAAAACAGCATGCTTTCATAAGGTCATTGCAACTGGATGTATCTGTAGCTAATGCTTGGGCATGCCTGGGAAAGGTATGAAATATTGTGTGATGTCCCCATAACATTTGACATAGGTTTGGGATCTTTTATAGTACGCAATAATTGGTAGTAGTTATGTAGCCAACTTAGCATGGGAAAGGGACAAACTTCTGGAATAACATGGGATGGGAAGGCATTTCATTGGGCTATTCTGATTGAGGTTGATGTGATGGTCATCTGAGATTCTGGCTGAATACACCACCAGGAACTCATGCTTTGGGCTGTCTTTTAGCAATTGCTGCTTTCTGGATTTTAGAAATGCTCCCCACCCCCACGCCGCCCCACCCACCCACCACCACACCCCCACCCCGCGCCCACCCCCCCCAACCCGGGGGTGGCACATATGTGGCCAATTGCATATTCAACCTGTAATAGGGACCAGACTACTTTTGACTTGTTTCAATTTTTGCTACAATGCTGCTTCTGAATGTAGCGCTTGCATGTTCCATATGACATGATTTCTTTAGTCATTTTTCCAGTCAAATGACATAGATTGATTGGTACGCCTCGAAATCATTATATATATGTATAATCTTTCAAAACATAGTGATCTCAAATGGTTATGTCAACTAGTAGTTTATTTGGTAGTAGTGGTAAGAAGCAGGGCTGGGGGTTAATTAGACTGGACAAGGATAATGGAAGGTGTGAAAAAGAGATTCCTCTCTTTAGAAGTGGAGACATTTGCTGCTGTAATCACCTGCTACCATTGTCTCTTATTAGTACCAATTATGCAAAGCTGCTAATAATGGCAACTGCTTTATCACTATACTGTGAGAAACATATGTGCTATACAACAGCAAGAGTACAAAAATGTTTGGAAAGTGTTTTCCATTAAAAAAATGCACCAAAAACATTATTAAGATCATAGGAGGAGAAATTTTGAATACTTGATGAAATTTGGGTCATTATTGTAAATGTGGCCCTTTTTTTTTGCAGCTCTATCGGGAAGTGGGAGAGAAGGTATTGGCAAGACAAGCATTTGATAGTGCCAGAAGTATAGATCCTTTCCTGTCATTACCTTGGGCAGGAATGTCTGCTGATTTTTGTGCTGGGTATATCATGACCTCAGTCAGGGTCTATTTTGTAGTCTGCTTGGTGGACTTTTGTCTAATTTGTACCATTTTTTTTCAGTGAGGATGCTCCAGATGAAGCTTTTGACAGCTGTTTACGAGCTGTGCAGACCTTACCAGTATATCTTTTCTCTCTTTGTTGCTATTGTAATCTATGAGGCTTCTACTTCAGGTTTTACTTTACTTCTCATTTAATGAAGCAATGATGAAACGAGCGTACTTTGGAAGAATTTGAAGGACTTCTTTTCTTTTCCCCTTTCCCCACCAAGTGATAATCGTACTATATGTGTATGCTTGTACCATTTTTCTTCTGTATGTAGGAAGAGTTATGTTTAATTTTAGTACAGGTTGTGATTACTATTCAACTACAATTGATTGTAGACAATGGCATTGTTGATCGCTTTTTTCTCCATGCAGCTTCCAGAATTCCAAACTGGTCTAGCAAGACTTGCTCTTCTCTCTGGGAATTCATCTTCTTCACAGGTATGTTCATATAGGAAATAACATAATATGTTCCCTCTGAACACAATCCCTCATGCTTATAATTGTCAATGTCTCAAAGGATTTGTTTATAAGGTGATATTGAGGGGATTTACCTACTTCTGATTACTAATGATATTGGGGGGGTGGGGTGGTGGTTGCAAAAGAGTACTTTTCACTTAACCAAAAGGAAAAAACAATATCATTAGTAATCAGAAGTAGGTAAATCCCCTCAATATCACCTTATAAACAAATCCTTTGAGACATTGACAATTATAAGCATGAGGGATTGTGTTCAGAGGGAACATATTATGTTATTTCCTATATGAACATACCTGTGAAGAAGATGAATTCCCAGAGAGAAGAGCAAGTCTTGCTAGACCAGTTTGGAATTCTGGAAGCTGCATGGAGAAAAAAGCGATCAACAATGCCATTGTCTACAATCAATTGTAGTTGAATAGTAATCACAACCTGTACTAAAATTAAACATAACTCTTCCTACATACAGAAGAAAAATGGTACAAGCATACACATATAGTACGATTATCACTTGGTGGGGAAAGGGGAAAAGAAAAGAAGTCCTTCAAATTCTTCCAAAGTACGCTCGTTTCATCATTGCTTCATTAAATGAGAAGTAAAGTAAAACCTGAAGTAGAAGCCTCATAGATTACAATAGCAACAAAGAGAGAAAAGATATACTGGTAAGGTCTGCACAGCTCGTAAACAGCTGTCAAAAGCTTCATCTGGAGCATCCTCACTGAAAAAAAATGGTACAAATTAGACAAAAGTCCACCAAGCAGACTACAAAATAGACCCTGACTGAGGTCATGATATACCCAGCACAAAAATCAGCAGACATTCCTGCCCAAGGTAATGACAGGAAAGGATCTATACTTCTGGCACTATCAAATGCTTGTCTTGCCAATACCTTCTCTCCCACTTCCCGATAGAGCTGCAAAAAAAAAGGGCCACATTTACAATAATGACCCAAATTTCATCAAGTATTCAAAATTTCTCCTCCTATGATCTTAATAATGTTTTTGGTGCATTTTTTTAATGGAAAACACTTTCCAAACATTTTTGTACTCTTGCTGTTGTATAGCACATATGTTTCTCACAGTATAGTGATAAAGCAGTTGCCATTATTAGCAGCTTTGCATAATTGGTACTAATAAGAGACAATGGTAGCAGGTGATTACAGCAGCAAATGTCTCCACTTCTAAAGAGAGGAATCTCTTTTTCACACCTTCCATTATCCTTGTCCAGTCTAATTAACCCCCAGCCCTGCTTCTTACCACTACTACCAAATAAACTACTAGTTGACATAACCATTTGAGATCACTATGTTTTGAAAGATTATACATATATATAATGATTTCGAGGCGTACCAATCAATCTATGTCATTTGACTGGAAAAATGACTAAAGAAATCATGTCATATGGAACATGCAAGCGCTACATTCAGAAGCAGCATTGTAGCAAAAATTGAAACAAGTCAAAAGTAGTCTGGTCCCTATTACAGGTTGAATATGCAATTGGCCACATATGTGCCACCCCCGGGTTGGGGGGGGTGGGCGCGGGGTGGGGGTGTGGTGGTAGGTGGGTGGGGCGGCGTGGGGGTGGGGAGCATTTCTAAAATCCAGAAAGCAGCAATTGCTAAAAGACAGCCCAAAGCATGAGTTCCTGGTGGTGTATTCAGCCAGAATCTCAGATGACCATCACATCAACCTCAATCAGAATAGCCCAATGAAATGCCTTCCCATCCCATGTTATTCCAGAAGTTTGTCCCTTTCCCATGCTAAGTTGGCTACATAACTACTACCAATTATTGCGTACTATAAAAGATCCCAAACCTATGTCAAATGTTATGGGGACATCACACAATATTTCATACCTTTCCCAGGCATGCCCAAGCATTAGCTACAGATACATCCAGTTGCAATGACCTTATGAAAGCATGCTGTTTTAATGCAATATGATTAGATAAGCATCCCAAAGTGACCCAGAGCTCATTATTGTCACCATCAAGTAACAAAGCACCCAATGCCATCTTCTCATGCAGCTGCCTGGTAAAATAGTGCATTGAGAAAGTAATTAATGACAATCTTCGGGAAAGCAATGAAAAATCAAAGAGAGAATAACAAAACCTACCACGTCTTTTGGTTGGAGCCAGAGCTCTTGTTCAGTGTACATATCAGATCAGAGCATATTGCGTTGTCAGCATATATGTTAGCTAGCCATGGGGCCAAGTGCAAAGCTTTTTGACATGAAGTTCTAGCAGATTTTGCAGCTAAATAACGGGATTCATACCACTCGTAAACTGATGCCTCGAAAATTTTTATATCGAATTCAGAAGCCCGGTTCTCAGTTCTCCATGGGAGGCATTTTGCATAAGTGATCTGGTAAATAGGAAGTAGAATTATGTTAATGCATGCTGAGAGAGACTAAACACATAGGATATATCAGAACTTTTGTTAGCTATATGGCCTTCCATTTATAGGTTAAGACAATGAAAGAAGAGTGAAAGAACAGTCATGAAGAGCGATATGCAATTCAAGAGAGGATTATCCTAATCAATGACTATATCAACTGGGCTGAGATGAAGGACTTGCAATTAAACCAACCTAAAGATATCGATGCATAAAATTAACAACTACCTGAATATCAAGAGATATCAATGCATAAAATAAACAACTACCTGAATATCACCATGCAACTTCCAAAGAGATGACATGTTTCCAGCAAGCCTAGTTCCTGCAATGGCAACTTTAGACGCCTCCTGCAGTAATAAGAAAATTTGCCAGATAGTAAATGATTAATAAAATGTTAAAATTTAAAGAAGAGAGGGGAAAACATCCAAGAATACCTTTAAAAGCGATGCACCCCATTGAAATGCCCCCATGGTCATGTACTCCTTCGACAGACCAAAGAGTCCAGATGCAAGTCCATAGTGTGCAGACAAACTCCGAGGTGCGATTTCCAAAGTTCGTTCAAATTGCTCTATTCCCTTGAAGGAAGAATAATCAAATAGGTAACAGTAACACACTGAATAACTTCAGGAATTTGAACTTTCATAGAAGGGGATGGCACCAATGTCATAGATGCAACCAAATGAAAAGGTTGTTTTAATGGGATGCATTGTTTTGTTAATTACAAAAGCAGAGATATTATGCAGATATGAAAAAAAATATATATGCCCATTCTATTTTGCATTAGAGAGAGAGAGAGAGAGAGAGAGAGAGAGAAACATTTATAGAACTCCTACAATTGAGCTTTAATTCCTATATAGTATGTAAATCTGCATTAGAAATTATAGACAAAATGGCTGAGATTGCAATTCCAAGGATTGCAGATCAAAATGTCTATCAGAATATAACAAACACAAGAAGACATGAGTGATGCATTAAAATTAAAGATTGAATGCACTTAGATAACAATAATGTCTGAACATATATAATCAGAATTTACCTTCTTGAAGGAACCAAGCATCATAAAAATGTTCCCACTTTCAATTCTAGCAAACACTCTTGTTTCATCCAATTCAATAGCTCGCCCATAAGACTGTTAGATTCACCAACTTTATTAGGTAAAAGAGTATGTAGGAAATTAAATATAACACCATCAGAGCTCATACTACCATAAACAAGCAGTTTATATGAAAAGGAAACCTGGCATTTAACATTGTTGCATAAATGGCGCATTCAATATTTACTGATATTTAACAAATGTTCATACAGATTTCGAGTATTATTATTGTTTTAAATTATGTAAATTATCACTGATGGACCTTAACACTTCTCGTATTTAGGTTAGGTTACAAAAAAGAAAGGCTGATTCCAATATAAATTGGCAATTATACAACTACCAACTTAATCCTATTTATGTTTAATTATCAAATATATGTACATATATGTACACACACACAAACACATATATGTATTTGGTAAGTTCAGTAATTTCATTAATGAGAAAATGTACAAAAAGTATAGTCCACCGTACAAAAGAAAAAGAGTACACTAGAGAGAAGAGAAAACAGTAAAGAAAAACAGTATTAGGCTATGCACTGAAAAACAAAAGTGTGCACAATCCAATACTCTCCCTATATTCACCACAAGGGCAGAAAAATTCTATCTAAAGATGCAGAGGAAGATAGAATTTTCAAATACAATCCACAGATAAGTCTTGGTTACCCATCCTTCTCTCACTTTGTTCTCTCCATAGATGGTAGATTAGAGCTGCCAAAGCTACCCAATTAGGTTTTAAAGTAGAATAAGGCCCATCATAGAGAAATGTATTATCTCATTAAATCCATCTATCAAAATCTAGAAATCATACAGGACAGTTTTTCTAAATTTCCTTTCTATATCTTTACTACTCTTGTCCTTGTGTCAAATGTAAAATTTTCTTATCAAGATGTATTCTATTATCTTTTGATGAATAATAAAATGTAATTTTCACCAACAAAAAAAAATGAAAATGAAAATGAAAATACCTACTTTCTACACCAAGATTTGGATGTGATGGTTGATAGTATAATATCAGAAGCTCGTATAGATGTAAAACAATAGGGAGACAAAAATAATGAGAACACTCATATTTTTCTGATGGAATAGGAATGTTGGTAATTTTTAAAAAAGTATTGCCCGTAATAGAGGTTATCTTCACATTGTTATTCACATATATTGCATAAAGTCCCCCAGGGCTCACTAGACTATGAAAAGGATGCCAAATCAACCATTGAACTTTGATTTTGACCAAAATCACCATTGAAGCATTTGATTAAATTAACTGTTGCATGCAGTTTCTTTTTCAATATGTGAAAGTTGAATGGTTGATTTGGTGTTTCTACAAAGGTCAGTGAGCAATGTGGATTTCAAGTGCAGCAATTTGGTGGTTTGTTTGATATTTTTGTGAAAGTTCAGTGATCTTGAATGCATTTTATCATCTAAAGATTATTTTCAGAAAGTTGTCAGAGTGGTTAGTTTGGTTGAATATCAAAACTTTAGTGGTAATATTGGTAAAAATTAAAAGTTCAACAATCAAATAGTACTTTTGACAAAATCTGATGACACCTTAACGAACTTTTACCTCATATTTTTTAGAAGTCATTAAAATTTGACAAGATCAGCATGCCAAACAGATTAGGTACATATAGTCATTATTTGTTCATTACTTTAAGTAACATGAACGTGATTGTTCTAATTGTTTCTTCCAGTCCGTTATTGCACGGAAGTAGTTTTAACAGCATAACCTTTTACTTTTGGATATCACTTTAGGAAAATTCCCTCGATACTGACTAGATTGCTACAATAAAGCCACATAACTTCACAACATTGCACTTCAATGGAGGCAAATACCATTAAAATCTACCGATGGAATTGGCCTAGTGGATAAGGAATAATTACTCTTTAGACAAATTGTACAACAGCACAAAGCCCTTTGTTAAACAACTATCGAGGTAATTGCTTGATACAATATATATGACAAGCTGGACCATACCGGTGTTTTAGTCTTGTAGGGGAGATTTTGTGTTGGGAGGTGGTCAATTCAATAATGGTTGTGTTCTTCATATAAGAAAGGACTCATAATATAAACCTTAAATTTTTGTTCCAAATTGTTAAGTAATAATATAAAAGTACACATAATATCTGTAAACTTAAATTTTTAAGTAGTCGCTTAGGGACCTAAACCTAATATGTATATGAACAAAAGATGAAGAGTTTGAATCCATGCATCGCCGTTTCACTCCCTTTTAATTAAGTTGTTCAAGTGATGCACTTCAGTCAAAAATCTCAACCCACCAAGGAGGGAAAGTAGTATAACAAATATGATGCATGCCAAATCTATAGGTTTAAGCTTAAATCGACTGATTGTAGAGTTAAACTTCAAACAAATAAAAGAAAATATATAATACAATGTAAAATCTTGCTTTATATATTTAATATTGGATAAACCTTATGGGACAAAGAAAAGGGAAGAGCAAAATATCTTTGTTCGACCTTTGATTTCATTGTAGGTTTATCTCATTCTCGCATACAGCTCAACATGACCACTAAATTGAGTCTATCTTTGGTAGTAAACAGAATATCTGATTAATGCATAATCCTCTTTTTTCTTTAGAAGTATCCTCAATAACTGTTGAAGGATAGACCATCTGAAGGAGTGATATTTTCATTGATACAGTAGCATGGAACGTGTTTCCATAATTAAAAAACAAAGAAAGCTCACTATAAAAACCAGATATTGTACATAAAGAAACAACTAAAATAACCTTTTTTAATTATAGTTAAAAACTAGCATAACAAATTACAAGAAAACCTTTTGTTTTATAAAATTAGAGAAATCAGATGTAGCAGCAAAGTAGAACCAAGGAAATGACCTTAACAGCTGCAGTATACATGCCTAATTGCTGGTAGGCAAGACCCAAAGCCTGCGGCAAAGGATGGGAGTGTTCATGGACAATTAAAAGGATGCCAAGAAACAAGAAATGTCAACGGAGTTGGGGATCTCATTGCCACAATCTCAAAGCACATACTTCCCACAAATCAGCACAGGCATGATATCCACGTATGGCATGTTGAAGACTCTGCACAGCCTCAGACCATTTCTTCTGATGAATCTGAAACACAGAGTTCACATAGTGCAAAGCTTACATATTGATGACAGTTAAAACCCATGATTTAAGGAGGCCTTAATGAGACAAACCTGCAGGTAGCCTAATCTTCGATAAGCCCAGAAAGCCCTTGCAGACTTCTCTGATGCATCCTTGCATACTGCTACTTCCAAACTTTCTCTTCCTTCTTGATCTAACAAATCACATACAGCTTCCTGATACATTACAATTCGTTTCCATGCACACATTTAACCCTTCTTTGATGGCATGCTTTTCCTTTGACAATGAAGAATAATCTAAAACTATTTTACCTTTTCTTCATGACCAAAGCTTTAATAGGCATCAACTATAGTTCATTCTTATACATAAGCATGTTTTTCAAAGATTATTGTGGCTGATAAATTCAATGACATAGTCAATTTATCAAATAACACATTTGGTTAATTTCATAAGAGCAGATGGAATAGTCATTCACTCCTTGCAAGGCTAAGACTGCATCTGGTGTATAGAATAGTAATTGCATAGAGTTCATTTTGCTGACAAATAAGGGACTGCAATCCCTTCTTTGCACCAAAATCATAGTTACTACCTCAATTTTGCCTATATATTTTCATATTCTACTCATAAGACCCTAGCTTACAAGTCGTGCCATGAACTAGTAAAACACCTAAACACAACCTTTAGACATAGGCGACCAAAACTAGCTAACCATGTTAAATCTGTAGGAAACCATTTGATCAAGGTTCAAATTATCTAAACCAAATCACCTGACCATGTCAAACCCCCATCGGGCCACCCAATCACAACCATCGAACCCATGCAATGAAACCATCGAACCATGTCCAGGCTAGAGTTTGATAAGGATTGGAGGCTAAAGTTTCAAAAGGACAGACTTTCAATGTTTTAGACATATTCCTAATATAGTACTTATGTGATTTTTAGAGCAACCAAACAAGGTTATAGCTATTACCTCTGTGCACAATACCTTAGAAATTGTAATTTTATTTTCACGTTATTCCATCCTGCTAACCAAACATACTGTAAAAGTTTAAAATAAGATATATAATATTTTTTCCTATTGACACAGTAGTATTCTCTTGACGATGCAGATTGAGAAACTGATCAAACTCTTTCATGTGGAATAATCAAATGGAATGGACATTGACGTTACGTGTCGTGAGTTTATCTCTCCATATAGTTATGGCTTAAAATTTTGGATCACAAATGTGGCATCATTTCACATAATGGTGTTTTTGCTCCTTTCATGCATGCCTATATTATCACCTTAACCAACAAAATGCTGAACTACACCCCCTTTTCAAAGAACCTCCCATTTCCCAAAGAGACTTATGCTCCAAAAACAATTAAAAAGTACCCCTTTCCTAATCCAAGCCCCAAAGCTTAGCCTAATGATTAGGCACAAGCAGTAACATGATAAACTGCACATGATTATAGTTTAATCCTCAAAGGCCACCGTTTGGGGCCTTATCTACAGCCCCACAAGTTGGAATTAAACTAGTGCATGAAAATAACGGCATGGTCTGATGGTCTGAGTATCATCATGTCATCACAACCCACAACTCTTCTAAACAATCACAAGCTGCATATATAGAAAACATACAATTATGCAAATATATGTGATCCAAATGAGTGAGTTTATTACCCCAGATTCATGGTCATCGGGATTAACCGTTACTGCACGCTGATAACACTTTATAGCTCTTTGATTATCACCAGAACTAACTTTGCTATAATAATGACCTAAATACTTGAACACGGCTCCATTTTGAGGGTCCAATTTAGCTGACATTACAAAATGCTCTACTGCTTTCTCTCTCTCTCCACCTCTTTCCCACAAATATACACCCTGAAAAATCAAAAATCAAACGCAAAAAGTCATCAACTTTAAATAACGTAGACATGAATTGAAAGTGAAATCAACAGAATTTGAAGAAATTACGAGATCATATTGAAGTTTTGCATCATTCGGGTTAGCATCTACTGATTCTTGCAATTGCCGTAGAAGGATTGAATCTTCTTCTTCTACCTGGAACATCAGTATAAGTTATTAGAGATCAAAACTTTCAGTCGTACGATGAGCAATTGATGAGTTAAGTTCAATGGAAATAGAGAAAGCGGTTAAATCGTTACCCTTTCTGCCATTTGAATGTTGGACTGGAGAATCTTCGGCTAAAACCCTAGAACTCCCAGTGCTTCGTGAAGCAATTTGGGAATTTTGCTGCAGGAGATTTTGGGTTACTCTTCTTCTCCACTCTGAGTGTGAAGCTTAAAGGGTTTTTGCTGGGATTTTGGTTTTGTTATAATTTCGGTAGCGGGAAATACACTCGAAGCAAAAAAATTAAAAAATAAAATAAAGTGAAAATGAATTTAAAAAAAAAAAGGAAAAGGTTTTTTTTTTAGAAAAGAAAAGTTAAAAGAAGAGAGAGAACAAATTTGCATCCATAACAAGCAACTTTCAAGGGCATAATTATGATAGCTTTTGATTGCAAAGAAATCACTAAATCAAATAAAGAGAATCGAATATAATAAATATAAAGAGAATTAAATAGTATAAATATATTATATTATATTTAATTTGTATAATATTAGATATAAAATATATATTAAAAAATTAATTATTTATATTATAAAATAAATAAATTTTTATAATATTTAATAAAATAATATTAATTAACTCAATATTATAATATGAAGAAATATTTTTTAGAATATAAAATATTTTTTACTTTTATCTAATAAATTTTATTTTTGTACTATAATAAAAATAAAATAAAATTTGGGCCTTTTGTCCAATACATTAACCTAATTTTTATCTAATCACGAAATAAAAGTAGAAACCAAACATCGGATAAAATTTTTTATTTAGTTTAGTATCATAAAAATTACACAATTAAAAGCTACATATATCTTATATTTACTTTTGAATTCAATAAATCATACTTATAGTAAAAATGAAAACTTCAAATCGTTAATAGCAAAAACAAACAATTAACGATTTTCATGAGATTGTCAATAGCTTTAATAAAGTTATCGATAAATTATGTTACGGTTGATTAGTATTATTGTATTGTAAATTAAAATAATTTAATGAATTTAAAAGTGATCATATACTGAAATTTCTCATGTAATAACATGTGAAATAAAAACACTCACCATTGATATTTGCATATAAAAGAAAGAACGAAGATAAAAGCATAAAAAAATTATATTTTTCTTTCGCCAATTTAGTGTTTAAAGTTTTATTTTATGTGATTTGATGCTTATTTTCTAAATTCCCTTTAACTAGTATCTTATTACTAGGAAGTTAACAACCGTGACTTTTTCTTTTTTCATTTTGGTGCCTATAAATTTATTTTTTTTTTTTTTTTGGTATGCTAGCGTCTTACTTTCGTTTTAATACATTTAATGTATTTTTCATTTTCTAAATTTATGTACTATTTCAAAAATCAAAAAGAATATTTGTGTCTAATAGCTTCAACTGTATATATCATGATTTATATCTACGTAATCACATTAATATAAATAAACTACTTATATATAGCTTTGTAATTATGGTACCCCGATATGAGCATAATTCCACGTGGATTGTGAGGAGAGTTGTTCTTATTTATAAGGCTGGGGCAACAAATGCTATGTTAACATGAGTGGTTAAATTAGGCCTTTTAGTGATTGATGGCTCAAATTCATTCAAAAACATGGTAATATTTTAAAACTAACTACATTCTTCATAATCACTAATAATAACCATTTATCGCTATAAAATAATAATTTTCTAAATACATTAATTCAAGTAACTCACAGACATGTCACTTTAGCTACAAACAAATTAAATAACTAGATATTGACATTTTACAACATACAAAATTAATTGCCTCTTTTTCCCAATCGATTATAACAATTTCCATACTTATTGTAAATTATTAAATTAACTTGCAACTGTAAAAATAAAAAAATGAGCTGAAGCTCAATATTAGTGCACAAATACATACTGTTAAGCCCAAAACATTTACATGTATATAATACAACTATAATAAAATATAAGCAAATAATAATTTAATTATCTTTAATTTATGCAGTATATAACATAAAGTTACTCATGACCCCATCATACCTTGATATTTATCCACATAGATAAGTGGATATAATATAAGTTTTTTTTAAGTCCCTTACACCTAGAGTCTATAAACCAAAAACTTAAAATTCTAACTGCGTCAACCCATATGAAAGTTTATTAAAGAAACCTTATATATGATCAACAGTTACTCCTTTAAGAAACTGTTACTACGAGTCCCTAAAGCGAGCAAATCAAGCACAACCAATAATTAAGGTCAATTAGGCCAAATATAGATTAGTCCAATTAAGTCTTTTCTAACATAGCAAGAATAACCAACAGTCAAGATCAATTAGGCTAAATATAAATTAGTTCGATTAAGTCCTTTCTAACATAGTAAGCACAACCATATAAAAAGGCACCATGTACCTAGAATAACTTCTCAACAATTAATTGAAACTCCTCAGCTTTAAGTCTCAAATAAAACAATTCCAAACTCTACAAGGAAGGAATCCGATAACCAGTACAAATCTATTTGAAATTGAAAACAAACATATATTAACCTTCAGGTCATTATTAAATAAGTCTTATCCATTTGTTATTCATGAATCCTTTAGTAACTTACTACTTGTTACTATGGTTAATTTTATCAATTAAATGTTCCAATTAAAATTAATTGAATTTGTTCAATCCAAAAGAAATTCAACCTTAGACTATTTAACTAAGTATTTGATTATTTTGGCCTTAAACACCAATCAAAGCGTTGGAGATTAAGTTGTTGCATCAATATACTCTATCCAATAGCTACTATGACTAAGGCTTCATTTTCTAAAACAAAGTAAATTTATTTACAGTTACTAACATAACTTATATTAGAATAAGTATAATTACCTTCAGCTAAAGTATTAGAATAGCTTATTATTATTATAAATACGCATGTCATCTTGTTTGCTAAAAAAAAAATATGAAAAAGCAATTGGGAGGAGGGGAAGTAGTTCCATTTCGACGAGGAACGAAGTGAAATAAAACCTGCTCAATTAATTCGATATATCAATTATTATTATTATATATATATTGAAAAAGACTAAATAACACCAATAATTTTCTTAGAAAAGAACAACAACGGAACAAAGTATGGACCCTTAACAAGATTTGAAAACAATTAAAATAATGAGTACAATTAGATTACTTTATTCAATTATATATAATATTTACTTTATGTAAGAGAATAAATACTTTCAAACACTTCAATATGTACTTAAACAGCATAATACCATAATTACATTATATTAATACTTTTACCATTTAATGTCAAACTCAAGACTATATAATATTCATCATATAATAATGCTACATAAATTATGTATGGATTTAAAGATAGCACTATTCCTATGAAGTAACAAT
>JAMXBB010000001.1:121436209-121489164 GCA_024138015.1 Lumnitzera littorea | reverse complement strand
ACAAAAATAAAATCTACTAATTAATGGTTAGAAATATTTTTTAGAATATAAAATATTTTTTACTTTTATCTAATAAATTTTATTTTTGTACTATAATAAAAATAAAATAAAATTTGGGCCTTTTGTCCAATACATTAACCTAATTTTTATCTAATCACGAAATAAAAGTAGAAACCAAACATCGGATAAAATTTTTTATTTAGTTTAGTATCATAAAAATTACACAATTAAAAGCTACATATATCTTATATTTACTTTTGAATTCAATAAATCATACTTATAGTAAAAATGAAAACTTCAAATCGTTAATAGCAAAAACAAACAATTAACGATTTTCATGAGATTGTCAATAGCTTTAATAAAGTTATCGATAAATTATGTTACGGTTGATTAGTATTATTGTATTGTAAATTAAAATAATTTAATGAATTTAAAAGTGATCATATACTGAAATTTCTCATGTAATAACATGTGAAATAAAAACACTCACCATTGATATTTGCATATAAAAGAAAGAACGAAGATAAAAGCATAAAAAAATTATATTTTTCTTTCGCCAATTTAGTGTTTAAAGTTTTATTTTATGTGATTTGATGCTTATTTTCTAAATTCCCTTTAACTAGTATCTTATTACTAGGAAGTTAACAACCGTGACTTTTTCTTTTTTCATTTTGGTGCCTATAAATTTATTTTTTTTTTTTTTTTGGTATGCTAGCGTCTTACTTTCGTTTTAATACATTTAATGTATTTTTCATTTTCTAAATTTATGTACTATTTCAAAAATCAAAAAGAATATTTGTGTCTAATAGCTTCAACTGTATATATCATGATTTATATCTACGTAATCACATTAATATAAATAAACTACTTATATATAGCTTTGTAATTATGGTACCCCGATATGAGCATAATTCCACGTGGATTGTGAGGAGAGTTGTTCTTATTTATAAGGCTGGGGCAACAAATGCTATGTTAACATGAGTGGTTAAATTAGGCCTTTTAGTGATTGATGGCTCAAATTCATTCAAAAACATGGTAATATTTTAAAACTAACTACATTCTTCATAATCACTAATAATAACCATTTATCGCTATAAAATAATAATTTTCTAAATACATTAATTCAAGTAACTCACAGACATGTCACTTTAGCTACAAACAAATTAAATAACTAGATATTGACATTTTACAACATACAAAATTAATTGCCTCTTTTTCCCAATCGATTATAACAATTTCCATACTTATTGTAAATTATTAAATTAACTTGCAACTGTAAAAATAAAAAAATGAGCTGAAGCTCAATATTAGTGCACAAATACATACTGTTAAGCCCAAAACATTTACATGTATATAATACAACTATAATAAAATATAAGCAAATAATAATTTAATTATCTTTAATTTATGCAGTATATAACATAAAGTTACTCATGACCCCATCATACCTTGATATTTATCCACATAGATAAGTGGATATAATATAAGTTTTTTTTAAGTCCCTTACACCTAGAGTCTATAAACCAAAAACTTAAAATTCTAACTGCGTCAACCCATATGAAAGTTTATTAAAGAAACCTTATATATGATCAACAGTTACTCCTTTAAGAAACTGTTACTACGAGTCCCTAAAGCGAGCAAATCAAGCACAACCAATAATTAAGGTCAATTAGGCCAAATATAGATTAGTCCAATTAAGTCTTTTCTAACATAGCAAGAATAACCAACAGTCAAGATCAATTAGGCTAAATATAAATTAGTTCGATTAAGTCCTTTCTAACATAGTAAGCACAACCATATAAAAAGGCACCATGTACCTAGAATAACTTCTCAACAATTAATTGAAACTCCTCAGCTTTAAGTCTCAAATAAAACAATTCCAAACTCTACAAGGAAGGAATCCGATAACCAGTACAAATCTATTTGAAATTGAAAACAAACATATATTAACCTTCAGGTCATTATTAAATAAGTCTTATCCATTTGTTATTCATGAATCCTTTAGTAACTTACTACTTGTTACTATGGTTAATTTTATCAATTAAATGTTCCAATTAAAATTAATTGAATTTGTTCAATCCAAAAGAAATTCAACCTTAGACTATTTAACTAAGTATTTGATTATTTTGGCCTTAAACACCAATCAAAGCGTTGGAGATTAAGTTGTTGCATCAATATACTCTATCCAATAGCTACTATGACTAAGGCTTCATTTTCTAAAACAAAGTAAATTTATTTACAGTTACTAACATAACTTATATTAGAATAAGTATAATTACCTTCAGCTAAAGTATTAGAATAGCTTATTATTATTATAAATACGCATGTCATCTTGTTTGCTAAAAAAAAAATATGAAAAAGCAATTGGGAGGAGGGGAAGTAGTTCCATTTCGACGAGGAACGAAGTGAAATAAAACCTGCTCAATTAATTCGATATATCAATTATTATTATTATATATATATTGAAAAAGACTAAATAACACCAATAATTTTCTTAGAAAAGAACAACAACGGAACAAAGTATGGACCCTTAACAAGATTTGAAAACAATTAAAATAATGAGTACAATTAGATTACTTTATTCAATTATATATAATATTTACTTTATGTAAGAGAATAAATACTTTCAAACACTTCAATATGTACTTAAACAGCATAATACCATAATTACATTATATTAATACTTTTACCATTTAATGTCAAACTCAAGACTATATAATATTCATCATATAATAATGCTACATAAATTATGTATGGATTTAAAGATAGCACTATTCCTATGAAGTAACAATCGGCTATGCTTTCATTCCATAAAAAGAATTCGAAGTGGTTGAGACTCACAGAAAACGAAGAAACCTTAGTGCATGAACAAGTTTTGCTGAATGAGGAAGATGTACTGTGGCAAGCTCAATGACTGGAAATCCATGACCATTCGGCCGAAGCCGAAGAATAAAAACGTAAGAACCAAGCAAAACAAATTTTAAATCAATGCAAGCAGGAAACGAGCTAGACAAAACCGAGTCGACTCACCGGAAGATATAACGAGAAATTTTCAGCTTGATGAGATTGCTACCGATGCTAGAGAAGAAGACTAGAATGGATTGTCGGACATTATAATGCTGTAGTTGCCGAAGAAGGAGGCGAAGACTAGCAACTAGTCAACTGCAATGGGGTTTGAAGTTTGGAGAAATATTCATTGTTGCCTTCGCCGGAGAAGGAATCAGAAAATGGATAGAATGATCACTACAATAAATGCGAAGCCGAGAAAAGAGCTGGAGCGAAGAGCTAGTCGAGAAGAGCGAGTTGTAACTCGGTTGAAATGGCTGAGTGAGCTGTTGAAAAAGGAGAGGGGAAGTGGGTCCTAAAGAGATTGTAAGAGACGGTGGAAAGAAGAGATAAGAGAGAGGGTAAGATCCGGTCAAGACAAATGGAGACAAAGGTTGAGGGAATGGGACCGCGGTAGGCCCAGCGTAAAAGAGAAAATGTTAGAGAGAGAGAGAGATAAGAAAAAAAGGTGTGGGGATATAGTTAGTAAAAGAGCGATGAGGGAGAAAAGTTGTGATTGAATTAAGGAAGTAAGGTCCGAAAATGGCAGCTCGCGAGAGAGAGAAAATTGGGCGAGAGGGAGAAGGGTAAAAGTGAGCTGAGAGAGAGGGTTAAATAGAGAGGTTGGCGGAAAAATAAACGATGTAGGGTTTAGTCTAGGGTTTAGAATATTCCAACGTATTCTAGAATTTAGAGTAACTGTTGAAGGAAAATTGGAAAAAGATAAAATACAAGGAGGATGAGAATAAAAGAATAAGGAATATTAAGAAAAAATAGAATAAAGATTAAAATATAGAAATATATAGTGTATCAATAAAAATATATGCTTTATTTGTAAAATAAAAATTATTCCATATGATAAAGTTTTATAATTTAAAACTTTCTCTTATTAGAATATGTTTTCTATCGATATGACATAAATAAAATCTTACTACTTAATTATTATTTTTAATTTGATTGGGGTATTTCACAAATAAAAAGAATATTTGTTGTAAGTACATATATCATGTGATGTCTTATTTTATTTAGCAAATCTTATATTATCGGAAAGCTTTGACCCTTATTTTTTATTTGAATTTAAAATATATTATGTATTTTGAAACTACATGATTAGGTAAAATTTTAAAAATGGTCATATCCTGTAAATCACATTAATCCCATAACATGAATTTTCAAATCTGTATATCTTATTATATTTTAGGCATTATTCAGATATTAAATTTTATAACTTTGTTAAGGGGGGCAAATAGAGGAAAATTTGATAGTTCCTTTGATTTTTTTTTTACCTCGATCTTTCAATTTTGTAATTCTTATAATTGTGTTTTTTTTTTTTTTCCTCCCCTTTATATTCCATAAAGTCCCCCATATAGGTTGCAAATATCTTTTAAACTTTGTAATTTTCCATGCACTACAACTAGCCTTACTTCCACGAATTTATTTATTTTTCATTTTAAGTGACCTTGTATTTTGTAAATACATTTTTTATTCAATGAAAATTTTGGTAATATCTCATTACTCATACCTTATAGTGTGATTATGATATTATAAGATTATAATGATTGTAAATTCTTTGAAATTTGTAATTATTGTAATATTAAAATCAATATCTTCAAATATGCAAAAAAATAAAAATATAAAAGCTAGGTAAGTCTTCCTAAGAAGAATGATGATTTTTAATTGTATAATTTTATATCAAATTGACAACTTTCAAATAATTTGTAATCATACAATATCTTGTTTGCAAGTTATGGAATCACATAGTTTAAAAATCCAATACTAGAATACTACCAGAGACATAATAAGATATTATACTACATAAAAGTGTATTATTTAATGAGTTAGAAAATTTGCCTTTAAACACCAAATGATAGTCGGTTTGTAAGTTTAGGCATGCAAAAGATGTATATTAAACCTTATTCTTACATTAAAATATGCATTATGAGCTTGAAAAACACATAAATTTCTTAAAATTGGACATTGCATGCAAAAGTTATGAGCAATGGAAGTTATCACCATAAAAATATTTTTTTAAATTTTTAAAATAATTTGCTAATTAAGAAAAGTTAAAAATTATTTTTTTAGCAAATTAATACACAATAAAATGCTAAAATGCATGAAAACTAAAGTACACACACAAAAATGCAATTGAAACTACAATATAAAATCTAAAATGTAAAAAAAAAAAATTGCAATGACAATTAACTTCATCATTGATGAATAAACTAAATTGAAATCAAATTGAGAAAACAAGCATTAGGCACAACTTGCCAAAACCCTAAGAATATGGATACTTTCTATGCCTTTATGTCTCACTTGTCTAACCAATAATAATGTATAAAATGCTTTGTTCTAGAAGAGAAACTTAAATTTGCACTAGTATTCAACATTCACTAAAATTAGTTTTATTCTACATTATGCTTAGGTGTGTGGAATGTGAAAATTAAAGGGAATTGATCGAAATGGAGGAAGAGTATATTTTTACCTAATTTAATAGGAGGTGGAAATAAGATAAACATGGTAGAAATTGATGAAATATTTCCAAGTGTCATTTTCTTTTTTCACCAAATCTTGAGAGAGATCAAAAGAAAAAATGAAAATGGTGGGAAGTTACAAAAATGCTCTTAATAGAAATATTGGTTACAAATGGGGATAGGAGAAATTGTAACTTAAAAAAGTCATTGTATTAATTCTCCTCTTTTCATTTTCATCATGCTAACCAAGTATGGAAAAACAAAATATTTCCATTCATTTTATTCTATTTCCATTTATTTTACCAAATAAATATGAATTATGTCCTTCTTATAACTTTCCTTTCATTTTCATTTACTTAAAAGTTACCAAATATAACTATATGAGTAGGTAAGAGAGAGAGGTAGCTAGATAAAATCTAAATTAAATAATGTTATACATGACCAACTATTTTTAATAAATTTTCTTCTTCTTTTTTTGTTTAATTTTCCCAAGGAAGAGGTTACTTTGATCAATTGAGATGTTACATTAAAACCTACTTCTCCTCTTAAGTAATACATGTATATACCAAAACCTTATTTCCCTCTTAAATTACAAAGATGTTACATAAAAACCTCCTTTCCCTATTAAATAATTCCGAAATCATGTGTAATGAATTTGTAGATGTTGGTATGTGTAGAGACTGAAGTTTTTCGGGTTTTAATATTTTTCTTAATCCAATTTATATCAAACCCTATACACATTCAATATAAACCCCGATTGAGAATTAAGAAAAATTTTGTTATCTTTAATTTTGAATTATTTTTTTGAGTTGTCACCTAATTAAAGTCGAGAAAGGAGTTGGTTATGATCAATTAGGTGAGTTGATTCTAACATATCCACTAATCTACAAGAAAAATCAGTTTTGTATAGAAAAATGACTTTTGAAAACCAAAGATCTTGGATCTAAGAGTTAACCTATGAAACCTTTAAGATACTATTTTAACCTTCCAAATTTAAATTTATTTTTCAATATACTCTTCTAAATTGAAAGACCAATTTCCATTCTACAAATAAAGAATTAGCAAATTATATTTTTTTACGAATTTTTTTTTTAAAAATTAAGACAGAAGGGGAAAAATAATTTTTTCCATATTTTACATTGTCCCATAATTGCATACAGGTATCTAAGTACCGGTTATTTGGAATCCAACTTCTGTAGTTCCTTCTTAAAAAATTTAGTAAGTGATTGATTTTAATTTGAGAAAATGATTAGGTTTAAATTTTTTAACCTTTTTAATCTTATTTTAAGAAAAATTCTAAAAAAGGAAGGATCCTAATTCAATATGTTCATTTTTGAAAAAATTCTAAGAACGAGTCTTAATTTTGAAAAGGGTTACTTAATAACTTTATTCTTGAAAATAATATTTATGAGTGAATAAACACTCTTTTATTATTATTTATTTATTATTATTTTATTATATGCATTTTTTACTATTATTATTATATTTTTCTTTTACTGAAATGTGCTAAAATAATAAAATAAAAGTTTCTTTTTTTTCTTTTTTTGACTCTTTTTTTTACCTTTTTTTTTATTTACAAGTTCTTATTACAATAGAGTAAAAAGAAGAAAAAAAAAAGTAAAATATAATTAAAAATATAAAACACATAACAAATAAGGGTCAAACTCGAGGATAGTTCGCAAATTAGGAGCAGCTAAATTGGGTCAGTTTGGTCAACAGGTCGAGTCATACACGCAAGTTCAAGTCAGCAACACCTTCTACAAAAGTGACTTTAAGGGGCGATTCCGATCGATTCAACCTCTAATTCAACCAGGTAAAGGCGAATTCATAAGTTTCATATTGGCTTAGGTGGTAGCTAAGTTAGATAACCAACAATGGTCAAGAGTTATCGCATACAATAGCTGTTAGGTATAAAAGAGGGGCATATCTTAGTGTTTCGAGGTGCAGTGAAGTTGGTCGTATGCTTAACTTGGTGACAGAACCACTAAATAGTGGTAGTTTGTACGGTAGCTATGGGTTCAAAGACCCCTGGTGGTGGTTCTTAGGTTTGTGGACATGAGTGATGATGGGGCTAGTCAAGTTAGAGAGGTACGAAAATGAGGAAGCTCGCGATTGTGGTCTCAACCTTCAGAGGTGGCCGTAGGTGCTCAAATTTGAGAAAGAGAGAAGGTGGCTGCAATTGAGTGTGTAAAGAGAGAAAGAAGGATAGGTAATGTCAAGAACGTGTAATGGAGATGATGAAAGCTAAAATTGATTATCAAAAACTAATGCCCAGGTCCTATTTATACTTGTTGACAATCGGTTTTGATCAGCAAGTTCAAAAATGGATTAATTCACAATCTTTAAATTAATAGGTATTTGGCGAACTTGAATGCAAATCCGTGATGATTTAAGTGAAATGAATGGTTAAGATGTAGTTAAGGAGTTTCAATCTTACTAAAAACACCCGTTAGAAGCTTCAATATTCCTTGAAATGCTTAAATCATGCTTGGATTAATATGAAGCTATAATCGCGAAGTTGATTGTCTTTCCTTTTCTAGCTTGAATTTGACCAATTAAATGGATGAATCAAGACCAAATTTTTTATTTGACTTAAATTAGGCTAAGTGTAGTACATGATCCTCTCATTAAATCAATAGGATTATGTGTAAAACACCCGAAAGATTGTGGCAAAGTATAGTGGTCGGGTTGTTCATGTGCAAGAAAGCATGGGAAATGGGGGGAGAAGAAGGAAAAAAGATACTAACATGGTGCCTACATCGCCTAATAGCTGATTAGCACGTGTCAATTAGACATCATACGTCTAATAAGAGCACAATAGGTGGCTTAGGCAAAGACAAAAACAAAATATACCTAATGCATATAGTAGGATTCAAACTCGTAACCTCTAATCCATTCCCCAATACAAGACCAAATGTTATACCAATTAGACTATTGGTTAGTGCTTAAATTTTATTGTAACTAAAATTTACTTATTCTATAAAGCAACCAATTTATTTTAGAATAAATTATAAAAAGGTGAACTGAGTTTTGATTTTTGACAAATAAATGACCTTGGTTTCTTAATTTTTTGTTAATTACATATAAAGACACATGGTGCCTTTTTATTGGCTTGTATAATTTTTAAATAAAACACATTAATGATAGTAACATATTTTAATAAGAATACAAAAAATCAAAAGAAAAAAGAAAGAAAGTAAAAAAGAAGAAGAAGAAGAAAATAATAAAAAAGGAAAAAACTCAGAACAAGTATCATCACTAACTCTAAAGTGCAAGTTCCTCAAACGCTAAATCAACATCATTAAGAGATCGAACAGTTAGACTTGCTAAAGAAGAAAAAGGAAGTTCAGAGAGGTAGGCTTACTGTCGTCGAAGAAGAACAAGATTGCTAGAAACCACCATTGTAAACAAACTCAATCACCAAAAAGATATTCAGAATGGAGATAAAAAAAGCTTTGTCAAACAAGGAAGCCCATTAAAGCTAGAAAAGATATTGGGAACTAAAGTAGAGATGGATAATCAAAATGAGAATTGAGAGAGATCAAGAGAGTGATTGAGAAAGCGAGTGTTCAATGAGTGTGATTCTAAGTTTGTATAGGAGAGCAACAGAATGAGAGCTGAGATGAGATGTCAACTTGCTTGCAAAAGCTTTTTTTCCCCTGATTTTCTTTCTTTTTCTTTTGGTTTTCTTTATTTTTATTAATATATGTTAATATTAATTATTTTACTTTATTTAATCATTATTCCTACCAATAGAAAGATGACATGTATTGTTATATGTAATTAACAAAAAATTGATAAATTTAGGTCATCTATTTGTTAAAAATAAAAACTCAGATCACCTCTTTGCAAAAGCATGAAAGCACATGTCACCTTTTTTGTAATTTACCCTTTATTTTATAAAAAAAAAAAAACTACTCAAATAGAAAATAAATTGATCTAAACCTAATAATCTCAACACAACTCTAAAATCTTATTTTCTTTAAAAAAACTATTTTCCTAAATCTATTTTACCTAAAAAAATAAGAGATTTCTATGTTCCTAAACAAAATTCTATGTTCCTAAAAACTCTATCTTTCTATTTTTTATTTTTTCATTTTTCAAATATTTTATTTTTTTAGTTTTTAATTTAATTTTTTCTTATTTTCTCATTTTTTTATATTTTATACTTTTTTGTATTTTTTCTGAATTATGACCCTTTTTTTATTTAAGGAAATTTTTTAAAAAACATGAGGGCAAAAATGAGGTATCCATAGTATGGCATGTGAAGTAAGCCTTCAAAGTACATGCCTAAGGATAATGCTAATCAACATGTATAGATTTCTTGGAAAAGATTTCATTATCATAATAGCATGGTGGTAAATTAGTCAAGTGAAAAAATGCATTGTTGAACTTGATCAACTTAAAATTTGAAGTTTAAATTTAACTCAAGGTGACATTAGAAATCGACTCTAAAAAATATTTTCTTAAAATTAAAGTAGTATCAATATCCAATACAAGTTCGACTAATATGTAAACTAGACTTAAGCTACATTCAGTTCGTGAATTAATAGAGCAAAATAATTATTAAGCTTAAGCTCGACCTAATAAATTATTCAAGTAGTTCAAACTCATCAAACATAATTCAACTATTCTCAAATCTAACTTGAGTAAACATCTAACCGAATTTGGTGTGAGTAAGTTGGACTCATTTGTACTCATAACCATTATACATATATACATTCATACGTACATACATATATGATTGCATTAGTGTATCAAGGAGAGAAAATGGATAAATGATGAGGGTAACGTTGCCCATGTTTGGGGTAACAATTGTATAAGGATTTTCATGTAACTAACAATTTTAAAATTTAAATATTTCTTTTCCCATGCTAATGTATTTTATTATGGTGAAATCAAAAGTAAAAAAAATATTGTAAATAAATAAACCAACAAATAAGGAAAAGGAAAAGTAAAGAACAATACATCTTAAGACATTGATGGATGAACATCATCGTCACACCATGTATAGCAATATTTGATAAAAAGATAAATTGGTGAAAATAAGTGGAAAAGAAAAGAAATTAATGTAATTCTTGTTTTGTATTTGATAATATATAAAAGAAATTGATGAAAGTACTTCTATTTCCTTTGTTTGATTTATCTTATAATAGGAAAGGAAGGAAAATGGCATCAATATAAGACAAAATTACTTCTATTTTAATTTTGATCAACATTGTTATAAAGAACAATTTCATAATTATCACCCATTTTCATCAATTTTCACTCCCTTTTCCTCTAATTCTAGGAGAAAGGAAATAGACTTTGGAGTAGAAACATTTCAACTCATTTCCTTCATATTTTACCAATTTTTGCTTTTTACTTAAATTACCAGACATATCATTTTCTCTCATTTACTTCAATTTCTACCATTTTTCGCCCATCCAAATACATCATCAATATCGACACCATTACCAACACCATCACCCCTAACCTCATCATTAATAAGTCTAACCCCTTACTATTATTCTCAATCTTGTCATCTCCTACCCTAAACCCTTCTCTCCTCCTCTCATCGTTTTGCATTAATAGCTAAGTGCGACATGTACCCTGAATATTAGGCTATACAAACCATAAACTAGTGGTTAATCGCCACCCACTTGAGTAAGTAGGTTATATAACCTAACTATGGTAGTCAATAGCTACTATCTTGAATTTTGTAGTAGAGATTAGGACTTGAAGAAGCCTTGAAGTTGCCTTAGGGAACCTGCGAAACAAATTGAAAGTTATAGAACAATCAAGGGTTATTCGATAAAGCCATCTTAATACTTAAATCAATCGCAAATGGAAGAGGGTGAGAGTAACTTTTGTCAAGTGTATGTGTGTTAAGTTAGTCAAACCTTTTACAAAGAAGGAAATTAGAGTATTTATATGCGGGAGACAAACCTCTTATCAGCTTACTATTGGCGATTTGGGACATCTTGTCAAAGGCTTTGGAGGTTTGGAGATGGTAAGATCTTTTGATAGGTTAAGAGCATGATTACCCTAAGCCTTATGCCCATCCTTTTGCATTTAATAAGTTGAAGGCATTGTATGGTTCGAGCATGTGGTCTTCCCTTTCGCATCTTATGCCTTGCGGCGTTGGAACCCAGTATATGTATCTATCCAACACTAAGCTTTATTTAGATGCCAAGCATCATCATAGGTCAGTCGAGCCACCAAGGAGTCAATGAACGTGATGTCCACTATTAGGTCTCTAGGTTCAACTATGTTGAGTTTGTTGGGCTTAATCATGTTGGGCCTTAGGGCCTACATCTAAAATTAGCCATCAACTATAGTTGTATTTGTCTTTTTTTAGTGTCATCCCTTCACTATCTTCATTTATGATCAATTAAGTCTTTAGAGTTCCTCCAACAATATGAAAGGAAATGAATGAAGCTCAAGTTTGTAAGGTATCTATAAAATATAAGTCTTCTAGTGTGGTTTGTGAGTTATTTCATTGTTTCCAAATTATTTCCATTATCATTCAATATTTGTCCTGTGTTATATATATATTAAGTCAATAGGTTTTTATTCAACTCCTATTTTTTAATTTATAGTTTTTTTCTCTCTCATAATTCGTATACTAAAACATTCTTTGTATTATTATTCATTCTATTATCCATCTCTCATTATAATAGATAAAAGCCAATTTATTCTTTCTATTATTATTGATTTTTTCTTTCATAACCATATATCAACAGGCTTTTATTTGGTTCCTCTTTTTTAACTTATAGTTTCTCTCTCTCATAACTTGTATACTAAAACATTCTTTTTATTATTATCTTTCTAATATCCAACTCTCATTATAAGGTTAGGCAAAAGCAAATTTATTCTTTCTATTATTGTAGTTTTTCTTTCTCATAAACCATACGTTAAAAGATTCTTTATATTATTCAACTCTCGTTATAAACTTAGGTAACTTAGTTTTCCTATTTTTATTTTTTCTTGCTAGATTATTATTAAAACATTCTTTTTGTTACTATCATTTCTATTATTGTATTAAAAACATTGGACTCTCATTTTTCTTTATCGCTAGATGATGATGACGACGATTATAAGCTTCTAAAATTGAATTTAGGACAACCGAGCTTAAATTTAAGGCTTTTAGAGAAACTTATCCAATTGAGGCCAAACTTTATGACTAGAATAAAAAAGTTAGTCGAGATATTACAGTGAAGTTAGATTTTAATAATAATGACTTGAAATCCCAATTTTGCCCTTAGAAGTTGGAATATTTAATATAATACTAAAATGTTCGGAACTCTTAAAATCAAACTTAAATTGCAATGAGAATTTAGAGATAAGTTAATTAAGTTATAAAATGACATAATATAGTATAATTTACTATATAAAAATACACGTAATTTTATGAGTATACCCGGTATAAACAATAATTATACCCGTAAATTAACCCTAAATTATGTAATTATATATTTATTGTGTTGAATTCATGAAATTAACTTTAGAACATATTCTAAAAATAAAAGATATGCTAGAAATTTAATTATATGAGTAAAGTTATATATTTCACATGTTATTTACATAGGGTATATACTTATATACTAATTAAATAATTAAATCCTAACATATACTATTCATATTTAAGTAAATAATTAACAATACTTATCCAAATGCATTAGAGCTTGCTGGAAATTTACGTGGCTACTGCAGAAGAAAAGAATTGCTGAATCAAAAGTGGAAGGAGGGAAAAAATGACACCTCATGCTTTATTAATGGAGAAAACAAAAGAAAAAAAAAGAAAAATTTATAGGCGGTGAAAGAATTCTATAAATACTATTCTATCAGCAGATTGGCAACATTTTAGCAGTTAGGAATCGAGAATAGAGAAAAAGAAAAATTAGAAAAAATCATAGAAAATAAAAAGAAATTTAGAAAAAATAGGGGAAAATTAGTGAAAGTGTAAAATCTTAACCTAGAGTGGTTCTGCTATGAAACCCAGCCAACCCCACACGGTCTACCTACCGCGCAGGCCGCCCGACAACCACCTAACCGCCGCTGGCCACCGGAGCACCCAAGAACACCAAGGTCAATTTCCTGTACTGTTTTTCAATAATTTCTAAAAATTAGTAAATTCGCCCAGAAAATTATGAAAAAAATTGTACCTAGGTTATTTTAAACATGCTTTCATGTGATATTTTTATTTTTGAACAATTCGTAATATTTAATATACTTTATTAAGAAATCTACTATTCACCTGAATTTATATTTATAAAATAAATATACTATATGATGTTGTTTCTAGCTAAAAATTTTTGTATAGGGTGTATATGACATATAGATAATTGCTATGTAGCTTGAATTTCAATTTGAATATTTTTATTATTTATTGCATTTTTAGGCTCGAAAATAGGCTGAAATTATGAATTTAATAGGAAATTATGAAATTAAGGGATGAAATGGACATGTACTGATCTATAATAAATAATAATAGTACTAAGTCAGATTAAAATTAATTTAGTTCTAAAAGAATTATAGTTGGGTAATTTATGATAATTTAGAAGTAAAATCGTCAATACGAATATATAGGCAATAGGTCGGAAACTTGAAACTAAGTGATAACTGAATCCTCTATATTTTTTAGAGTCTATAGAAATTTTTGGAGAATTATTTGGTAACTCGAACTATTTATTACAAATTTATTAAGTAAAATAACTTAATTTATAAGTCGGGGTGTATTTGTAATATTAATAAACTAAAATAAATTAAATAGTTAAATAAAAACTATATGTGGGAATTGCTGATTAGATTGGATTAAATGGATATTTTTATTATATTTATTAATATTTTATGATTGAGATACACTTTAGATATATTAAAATTAGATAATACTTATATTGCAATAATATATGAACAAATTAGATGAAATACAATTTAATAACGTAAATTATGTATAATACGATCATATTTATATAATTATGTATAACTGTATTAAAAACTCAAACTACCCGTTAAAAGCAGTCTCTAAAAATAGGACCCGTAAAACGTATCGTTAGGTCTATACGAACCTAATGACACTAAATTTATTAAAATCGGACAACCTTAAGTAATTTAACCTATAACTTTATCATATTCAAGAATGTAAATATTTCGATAACCTTATCGGAATTAAAACGTGAATTAATAAATAAAAAGTACGTTTTGATGCGATCGAAATGATATATAATATGTAATAGTATATATGATGTACAGCATCAACAATTAATAACATAATTCAATATATATTAATAACATGACTGTATATTATGGAAATAATATATATATATATATATAATCATTAGAGATTAAACCCTAATGTTTTCGTAATTATTACGAAAACTGAATTTAGGTCTTTTGTGTAATTAAGTGTAAGCCCCAAAGTTCAGCCAAGTAACCGTAGGATTGAACTTAGAACCCAAGGTTTAGGGCGATCGGTTAAAAGATCCGATCAAACCCAAATTATAAACTATTGAGAAGAATATTAGAAAAAATGACCCCGTAAACTTAAATTTAAGAAAATAAGAAATAAAATAGGAGACTATAAAATTTTCAAATTTTAAGCATAATAATTGCTAATTACCGAAAAGGTAAAAAGTATAATCTAATAACTAATAAACTATTAGAGATAGATTATATGTATACTAAAAATTTTAGAATGACCAAAATAATATTTAGGAATGTTCATGTGTACCCCACATGTATTTACGTGTAAATAAAAATATGCGTAATTACTTAATTTAGCCAAAAACTAAGCAAATAATTAAAGAAAATTATAAAATAATTATGGAAAAATTAGAAAAAATCAGAAGAGGATAAGATGCATTAATATCAAGTCGTGGTATGTCAGGATAAGAAAAAGAAAAATTAGCCAATAAAAATTGAACAACTTAAAAGCCAAAAATCAAGGAATTTGGACAAAGTCTTGTCAAATTAATGCATATTAATTACAGAAAATGTCTATAAATAGGGGAAAAATTTACAGAGCTCATTTGGACAGTTTGGAAAGTGAGAAAATTAGGGAGAGTCGAAAATTGAGAGAAAAATTCGGTTTAGAAAAAAAATAAGAAAAACTGTACAGTTAGGGCATTTAAAGAAAACCCTTACCAGACGAGCAGCTGGAAGTGGACGGCCACCACCACCACACGGTGGTGGCAGCGCCCAGGCCGGCCGACAAGGCCACGGAGGCCCGCGGTGGCCGGAGTCACCCGAACCGGTGAGTCCAAATTCCAGCCCAATTCTTGTATAATTTTATAAAATTAGTTATTTTGCCCAGAAAATTATAAAACTTGTTATTCTGAGGTTTTATTGTACGTAGATTTAGGGAAAAATATTGATTTAGTTTAATTATGTCTGGAAATATAGGATCTTTAACAAATTGTTCAAAACCGAGCATGATTAAACCGGAAAATAAATAGGCTTAGGAGTGTAGTTTGGAGCTCAAAATTTTTCTGTAGGATTCTCATATGATGTAGAACAGTGCTATGAAGCCATTTTTTTAAAATTAATTTTTGAAATTTTTAAGTTAATTTTTAGCCCTAAAATGATGGTAAAATTAGGTGATTTAGGGTTAATTATGTAATTAAATGATTAATTTCTGATTTAGTGAATAATTATATGTTTTAGGATGTGGAAATCTGATGGAGTATGATACATGTAGCATTTAGGGTGTTAGGTGTAATTATTAGGTTAATTATGTAGTAAATAGGTAATATGGAAAAATAGTACATTTTAAGATAATTTTGTAAATTAGGATAATTAGGTGTAAAACCTGATCTAGGATGAATTTAGACATTTTGAAGTGATAATTTATGTTAGAGATGGTAATTAGGGTGATAGAAATATTAGAAGTGCATTATGTACATAAAAGGTAACAATATATAATATGTGATTTTTAGAAATATAATAAATAGAAAATATTATAATAAAAAATTGATATTTTGAGAATAATAAAAATGCACAATAAATCTGATAGGAAACTGGAATTTATGTAATCATATGAAAAATATAAAAATTTCTCACATTAGTAGTGAATTCGGTACACTAATATGGATTTAGGTGTACCGGGTAAAATAAATACTAACTAGGGGTAATAATGGTATTTCGAAGATCAGGAAGTAATGTGATTAATTTCACATTATGGGTTGAAACAGATTTTTAGGATTGAAATCTAAAACATTACTTAGAAATCAAACTAAAACCTAATTTAGAAATCGATGCGAAAACCGAACCTACCCAAACCTGGAATAAGTGTAAAAGACTTAATACCTAGATAATTAGGCATATTTAATCTTAAACAAAACCTAACAATAAGCGTTGTAGGATAAAACGAACTTATAGTATTTATATGAAAAGCTGAAACCACTTTCGTGTTATAGGGATGATCGGCGATGGCCTGAGCAAATCGGACCTTAAGTGAGTGAGCGAGGAGTCGAGGTAAGTTGGGATTAATACGATGCTGTATTTTGGAGGCTTAAGATTATGCTTGGTTGTGCTTGTTAGATGGTTGAATATATGCATGTGCTTGATTATGGGTGATGCCATGATTCTGTTTGTTGCTCTGCACATATTGTATGAATTGTATGAAATGATTGATCACTTTAAACTGGACTTAATTAAATATCCGACCACTAATCATAATCGGACATGCATTGCAACCCGTTAGGGGAACTTAGGACTCTCCGGCCAAATACCGACCCCTTCGGAAGGGATAGCGCAGGATTGCAAAATGGTCCCTTCTTCATCCTCAGTCGAACTAAGTGATAGGAGAGGAGGTCGCGGCGAGGGTGAAGGCAGTGGTTCGAAGGTAGTCGCGGAAGGAGCAAGGTCTCCATTACACAAGCCTGGGTTTGGTCGTGAGCTGTTGCATTAGCGGCAACTCCTCAACCCGGATTAGAGCGGGCGCAATTTCTCTAATCTCACGACGGGCCGGACAACGTCATGCGATGGCATTTGCTTGCGCATGCATTGCATCTAATAAGTGATTGAAAACCTTGTTGTGTCTCTGGTATAGTTTTAAGTCCTCCATCCTAACTTACTGAGCTGTGGTTGCTCACATCCCTATAGACGTCGTGTAGGTGCTGGCTAAGAAGCGGCAAACCACTACTCTAAAGCTAGCAACTGCTGGATCCTGGGGAGTGAGGAAAAACATGTGAAGAATAAATACATACTTTTAAGGTTTAAGTTTTTACTTTAGAACTTTTCATTTTGAATAATGTAACAACTAGGAAAAATATTACGGAGAAATATTGTAAACCTTAATTACAATAGCTGAATTATAGCATATATATATTTCCTTACTTTCTTAAATTAATGATTTATTTAAATTACAAACTGTTTACTTCAAAGCGGGTTAGTCGTTGACGCCTTGTGTAGATTAGGTCTAAGATAGCGGTTGTAAGGCCAACTTCTATCTTAGGATGGTTTACACGGCGAGGGCTGTTACGACTCTGCCGCTTCGGGGCGTGACATTAGGACCTTCCAATACAAAGACAGTTGACAATTCAAGTCAGCAATAGCGAACGTTTAAACAAGTAAGTTGGAATTGTGGCTTCACCGCTTGTTTGGGTACTATTTAAAGTATCCAGAGACCCAAGAGTACTTCTGGTTGTGTTTGTAGTTAGATAATTATGTATATGCTGTATGTGTGAATGATACTCGGTTATGACAGGAGTTCAAACTCCTTGGTGTGCTGTTTTGCATATTTGTATAAATTCTGTATTGTACAAACTTGTTGGTCACCCCTGATTAAAACTAAAAGTTATTCGACCAAAATGAAATTGGGCATGCATAATCACCCGTTAGGAAAAACGATTAAGAATGTTAGGCCAAATACCGACTTCTTTCGATAAAGATAGCTGAAATGGTCCTTTCCCCATCCTTAGTCGAACTAAGTGACAGGCGAGGAGGTCGCGGCAAGGTTGGGGGCCGTGGTTTAAAGGTGGTCATGGGAGGAGGGTATTCTCCATTGCACAAGCTCGGGTTTGGTCTGACTTAAGTCGCGATGAAACTCCTCGATCCGAGTTGGAGCGGATGTAATTTCTCTAACCTCACAATGGACCGGATAACACTGTACGATGTTTCATTTGAGTGATTGCATTGCATTTCATTATAATTATTAACCTTATTTGTGATTGTATAGTATTCTTCTAACTCCAACCCACTTACTGAGCTAGTTGTGCTCACATCCCTACAGACTCTTTTGCAGGTGTTAAATAAGAATAGGATGTTCAGATACTACCGTTCTCAAATTAGTGCGCTACTGTTTGGAAAAGTGAGAATCGAGGAATCAACTGAACCCGAGCTTTTAACTTTGTCTTTGAGTTCTTAGGAAACTAATTGGGAATTCTCTAGGAGTCCACTAGTTTCCTAACTTATTGTACATAGACTGCAAAACCTGTGGTTTTTAATAAACTCTGATTGTAAACTTTACTTTTGGACATAAAATGTTTGTATAAATATTGTTGTAGTACTAAATAGCAAGTTGTATAGAACAGGTATTTTGTAAAAGCTCTACTACAGGTTTGGTTATTAATAGGTGTCAGAACAGACGTTTCAAGCTGGTTGAGTTATGCACCTTGTGTGAACTGTATCTACAATAGCAGCTGTGAGGTCAACTTCTATCTTAAATTAGTTTACACGGTGAGACTGTTACGACTTTTCCTATTCGGGGCATGACAACGATGATTATTGTTATTGCTATTGTTGTTGTTGTATTGAAAACATTGAACTCTATCTCTCTCTGTTTTTTTTTTTTTTTTTTTTGCTAGATGATGATGATGATAATGATAATAGTAATAATAAAAATATATTATTATTTTCATCACCATTATTATTTTATTCATCTATCTTCTGTCTATTATTATTATGATATCAATTTAGTGATGTTTAAGAAAAAATTACAACTTCACTCTTTCAAAGATGGCAATATATAATTTTAGGAAAAATTACAAATAATCCCCCTAAACTTTAACTTAGGTATAAATTGAACCATTTGAATTTTTAAAGTATGTTTTAAGACTCATTAAAGTTTAATAAATTAACAATATAAAGGATATATCATTTTTATTTTTAGTTAGAAAAAGTCATATTATTACCAAAGTTTAAGGGGCATTTGTGCACCAAAATCAAAGTTTAAAAAGATTATTTTCAATCTATGAGGGTTAATTACTAATTTATCAAATTTTAGGAAATTTTAAATCATACTTTAAAAGTTCATGAGATCGATTTGCACTTAAGTTAAAATTTAAAGGGATAATTTGTGTTATGCCCCGAAGTCATAGAGTCGCAACAGTCCCACCGTATAAACCATTCTATGATAGAAATTGACCTCACAGTGTCTATCATAGACACGATCTACATAAGGCATCGACAACTTCTCGCTTTAAAGTAAATAATTCAATTAAGAATTTAACTAAAATTATAGCAAATATTAAAGCTTCAAGTCAACACATATATATGATTACATGTACATTACTGTAAAATTCCAAGGTGATTCTACATCATACCATAACAGTCAACCGAATTACATATCAAATAACAGTCTTTCGGTCTTAAAGATACTAGTGAGACTCTAGATATACATTAATTATTAGGCAAATTGATCTTCATAACCTTAAGCTTAAAAAAAAACTAACCTCCGGATAGTTGTAGGGTGGCATATTAGTCGGAGAAATAAAAAATTAAGACCTGTAAAAGGATTTATACGGGTATAAGTAACTACAGCTCAATAAGTTGAATTGGAGACTCATGAATGTATACAAACACAAACAAGATTATTAAGCAATTATTTTCATAAAATGCAACAAACAAGTGTCATTACACAACGTAATCCGGTTCATTGCGAAATTAAAGTAATTTCACCCGCTCTAATCTGGGTTAAGGAGTTTTCATACTATGTAACAGCTTACAACCAAATCCAGGTTTGTACAATGGAGATATTGCTCCTCCTAAGACTATCCTTAGAACTAATGCCCTCATTCTCACCACGACCTCCTCTCCTGTCACTTAGTTCAGCTAAGGATGAAAAAAAGACCAAATTGCTATTCAACGCTATTTTTTTCGAAGGTGTCGATGTTTAGTTAAAGAATCCTGATAATCTCCTAAAGAGTTGCAATACGTGACAATTTAGGGTATTAAGGTCGATTAGGATTAGGTTCAATTTAGGATGTTAAGACAATTTCACACCAATTTAGTCATAATAAATAATAAATCACAACACAAATTCCAACACAAAGTCAAATATATAAGCACATGTATAAAACTACTTACAATTACAATCATACACAATCCTAAATCTCTGAGTACTCTAAAATAGTACTCCAAATACAGTAAAGTAATAAACCCAACTTACTTGGAATTCTCAATCGCCTAATCACTTAATTGCAGGTTAATTCATCTCTGAGTATCCTATAATACAAATACATCTTTTTAGTACTTATACTTTGATGATACATATTTTAAGTTATAATTTAACTCACTTTTCCATATATACCTATTATTTACTAATGATTCACTCTATATTAGCTCGAGGTTCGATTTCTGAATTAGATTTCAGTTTTGGTTCTAAATTGTTTTTAACTACGAAGAATCCTAAATACACTCGAATCCTAATGTAAAAATAATCACATTAAGCTTAAGTATTTTAATATCATACTGGGTTTTAATTTAGTATTCTAACTTATTTGGTATACTTTAATCCTAATTGAGGTACCGGATTTACTCCCAATGTGAGAAAATTTTATATTTTTTTATCTAATTATCTAAAATTAATTTTTGTATCAAATTTATTTTTTACTGATATTACCATTATATTATCCAATTTAACTTATTTTTTTATATTTATTAAAATCCCAACTTCGCATATTCCTAAATTTCCTACAATTACCACATAATTCCTATATTAATTACAATTAACACTCCAAAGACTAGAGTTAGGTTTCTACATCAAAGATTAACATCCTTAAACATCTAGTTATCTTCTAAATTAGTAATTAATCATTTAATCACTTAATTAAGCTAAAATTACTCATTTTTTCCATCATTTTAGAGCTAAAAATTTACTTAAAATTTTCGAAAATTAATTTTAAAAAAATGGCTTCATAGTACTATTTTATTTCACTTAAGCATTTTACAGAAAAAAAAAATTGAACTCCAAACTACACTCCTAAGCCTATTTATTTCTAATTCTAATCATGTTCGATTTTGTGCAATTTCTTAAGAAACCTATATTTACAGACATGATTAAACTTAATCGCTATTTTTTTCCTAAATCTATATACAATAAAATATTAGAATAATAAATTTCATAATTTTCTAAGCATAATAAACAATTTTAAGGAATTTTGCAAAATTGGAGGAGATGTGAGACTTATGTCACGTCCCGAAGCGGTAGAGTCGTAATAGCCCCCGCCGTGTAAACCATCCTAAGATAGAAGTTGGCCTTACAACCGTTATCTTAGACCTAATCTACACAAGGCGTCCACGACTAACCCGCTTTGAAGTAGACAATTTGTAATTTAAACAAATCATTTACCTAAGAAAGTGAGGAAATATATATATAATCATTATAATTCAGTTACTGCAGTTAAAGTTTTCAATATTCCTCTATAATATATCTCCTAGTTATTACATCATTCGGAAATGAAAAATAATTCTAAAGTAAAAACTTAGACCTTAAAATATGTGTTTATTCTTAGATGTTTTTCCTCACTCCCCAGGATCCAGCAGTTGCTAGCTTCTGAGTAATTGGTTGCCGCTTCTTAGCCAGCACCTGCACGACGTCTATAAGGATGTGAGCAACCACAGCTCAGTAAGTAGGGACAGAGGACTTAAAACTATACCATACACACAACAAGGTTTTTAATCACTTATTAAGTGCAATGCATGTGCAAGCAAATGCCATCGCACGACGTTGTCCGACCCGTCGTGAGATTAGAGAAATTGCGCCCGCTCTAATCCGGGTTGAGGAGTTACCGTTAATGCAACAGCTCACGACCAAACCCAGGCTTGTGTAATGGAGACCTTGCTCCTCCCGCAACTACCTTCGAACCACTGTCTTCACCCCCGCCGCGACCTCCTCTCCTGTCACTTAGTTCGATTGAGGATGAAGAAGGGACCATTTTGCAATCCTACGCTATCCCTTCCGAAGGGGTCGGTATTTGGCCGGAGAGTCCTAAATTCCCCTAACGGGTTGCAATGCATGTCCGATTATAATTACTGGTCGGATATTCAATTAAGTCCAGTTTAGGGTGATCGATCATTTCATACAATTCATATAATATGTGCAGAGCAACAACTAGAATCATGGCATCACCCATAATCAAGCACATGCATACATTCAACTATCTAACAAGTACAACCAAGCATAATCTTAAGCCTCCCAAAATACAACATCGTATTAATCCCAACTTACCTCGACTCCTCGCTCGCTCACTCGAGGTCCGATTTGCTAAGGCCATCGCCGGTTATCCCTATAACACAAACGTGGTTTCAGCTTTTCATATAACTGTTATAGGTTCGTTTTATCCTATAATGCTTCTTGTTAGGTTTTGTTTAAGGTTTAATATGCCTAATTATCTAGGTATTAAGTCTTTTACAATTATTCTAGGTTTGGGGTTAGGTTCAGGTTCAGTTTTCGCATCAATTTCTAAACCAGGTTTTTAGTTCGATTTTTAAGTAGCGTTTTATATTCTAACCCTAGAAATTAGTTTCAACCCATAATGTGAAATTAATCACATTATTTCCCAATAACCTAAATACCATCATTACCCTTTGTCAGTGTTTATTTTACTCGGTACACTTAAATCCATATTAGTATACCGAATTCACTCCTAATGTGATAATTTTTTACATTTTTCATATAATTCCATAAATTCAAGTTTCCTATCAGATTTATTGTGCATTTTTATTATTCTCAAAATATCAATTTTTATTATAATATTTTCTATTTATTATATTTTCAAAAATTACACATTATGCATTATTGCATATTATACACATAATGCATTTCTAATATTTCTATTACCCTAATTACCATCTCTAAACACCAATTATTATTTCGAAATGTCTAAATCCATCCTAAATCAGATTTTACTCCAAATTTTCCTAATTTACAAAATTAACTATTTTTTCCTATTACTCATTTATTACATAATTAACCTAATAATTACATCTAACACCCTAAATGCTATAAGTATCATACTCCATCAGATCTTAACACCCTAAAACATCTACTTATTCACTAAGTCAGAAATTAATAATTTAATTACTTAATTAATCTTAAATTACCCATTTTATGCCTCATTTTAGGACCTAAAAATTATCTAAAAATTTCGAAAATTAATTTTTGAAAAAGGGCTTCATAGAATTGTTCTATATCATTTGAGTAATCTACACAAAAATTTTGGGCTTGAAAATACACTCCTAAAGTCATTTATTTCTAAACCGAAATATGCTCGGTTTTGCACGATTTCTTAGGGGCCATATATTACGGGATATAATTTCATCAAAATAATATTTTTCCTACAAACTACATACAATAAAACCTCAGAATAACAAGTTTCATAATTTTCTGGGCAAAATAACTAATTTTACAAAATTTTACAAGAATTGGGCTGGAATTTGGACTCACCGGTTCAGGTGGCTCCGGCCACCGCGGGCCGCCGTGGCCTTGTCGGCCGGCCTGGGCGCTGCCACCACCTTGTGGTGGTGGTGGCCGTCCACTCCCAGCTCCTCGTTTGGTGTGGGTTCCCTTTAAAACCCTTAACTGCACAGTTTTTCTTATTTTTTTTATTTTTTGGATTTTCTCTCGAATTTTCGACTCTCCCTAATTTTCTATGATTTCTAACTGTCCAAATGAGTTCTTGGATTTTTCTTGCTATTTATAGATGTTTTTTGTAATTATTATGCATTAATTTGACAAGATTTTATCAACTTTCTTTGATTTTTGGCTTTTTGTTTGTCCAATTCTTATTGGATAATTTTTCTTTTTCTGATTTGAACCTGCCACGACCTTATCTTGATTCATCTTATCATCTTCTAATTTTTTTATTATTTTTCCATAATTATTTTATATTTTTCTTTAATTATTTTCTTAGTTTTCGGCCAATTTTAGTAATTACGCGTATTTTTATCTACACGTAAATACATGTAGGGTATACGTGAACATTCCTAAATATTATTTTGGTCATTCTAAAATTTTTAGTATACATATAATCTATCTCTAATAATTTTTTAGTTATTATATTACACTTTTTGCCTTTTCGGTAATTAGCAGTTATTATGCTTAAAATTTGAAAATTTTATAGTCTCCTATTTTACTATTTATTTTCTTAAATTTAAGTTTACGGGGTCATTTTTACTAATATTCTTCTCAATAGTTTATAATTTGGGTGTAATCGGATCTTTTAACCGATCCCTCTAAACCTTGGGTTCTAGGCTCAATCCTATGGTTACTTGGCTTAACTTTGGGGTTTACAACTTACCTAGTTTGAAAGCTTCTTGGCCTCTAACACTGGTTCAAGTATGTTAGCCAATCCAGGCGGTGGATTTTGAGTGGAGTGGTGGTGGTGCTATGTGGGTTCGGTCTTCTTACTCTATCTACACAAATTTGGGACAAAATTTCTAAAACCCTAATTTTTCCTCTCAATTTCGGTTCTCTCAATTTTTTTTCAGTTCTCAACTGACCAAATGAGCTCTGTAAATTTTCTTACTATTTATAGGGCTTTGTATAAATTGTTGTGCATTAATTAAGACAAGATAAGACTCGTATCTTTTCCTATTTACCTTTTTTGTTGCTTCTTTTTTATTGGTTAATTCTGGTTTCTTACTCCTCTTTTTACCACGACTTAATCCGGTTCATTCCCCCTTTCCTTGATTTTTTTTCTGATTTTTCCTAAATTTTTTTTATAATTTTACTTAATTATTTAGTAAATTTTTAGCTAATTTTGGACAATTTAGGTAATTTCGCATATTTCTGCCTACACATAAATATATGTGGGGTATAAGTAAACACTCCTAAATATTATTTAGGTCATTCTATGATTTTTAATATACATATAATTTATCTCTAACGATTTATTAGTTATCAAAATGTATTTTACGTACTTTTAATAAATAACAAGTAATATACTTAGAATTTGAAAATTTTATATTCTCTTATTTTATTACTTATTTTCTTAAATTCAAACTTACAAGGTTACTTTTACTAATATTTCTAACTTTAGTTTATAATTTAGATTTGATCAGATTTTTTAATCGATCGCTTTAAACTTTATGTACTAAATTCAATCTTACAGTTACTTGCCCTATCTTTAAGGCTTACAATTTGCATTTCCCTCATAATTTTATTATTAATGCAGTAAACTATCATGTTGACAACTATTTGTGTTATTTTTCATTTAAACATGATATCATAGGTTAAGAATATTTACATTTTTATCTAAATTTTATATAAACCCCATAAGGAATGATTGATATGAAAAAAACTTTATTGTAAATAATAAAACCAAACATGAACATAAAATTTAATAAATAGCATGTTGATTAAGTAGTTACAATACTAGGTTGATGTTTTTTGTTAATTCTTAAATTGAAAATTACATTGAATAGTTTTTATTTGACTTTACTACATTCATCCTACGTTCTTCCAATACATTCATCATTCCACATTGATCATATCATTGACTACATTCATTGTTCTACGTTGACTATATCATTAACTACATTGATCCTTGTACCTTAACCAATACATTTTTACATGAGATGCAAATAATTTCTGAAAACTACTTCGTATTTTACTAAGAAAGGATTTAGAAGGTAATACATACCAGGTGTTATGTATATGTGATGTGTAGATACTAATAAGATGTTAACATATATATTGTGTACAAATTACATGTGATAATTAATTTGGAAATTACTCATTTCATTAATATCTGTATCAATATTTTATTGATATTTACACGCTACGTATATATAACAGGTGTGTAATACCTATTGAATATTTTTTCGTATCTTACCACGTTTTGCTCTAAGTACTTTTCCATACTTGCTATATTGCAACATTCAAAATTTGCTATATCATTGTTATTATTTACTATTTATATCATTGTTATTATTTACTATATTAAACTATGACATTTAAAAGAAAAAAAATATATACAACATTCAATATTTGCTATTTCTATAATTATCAATTGTTTTCATTGACTCCTCTTTAACTTATTTTTAATTTTCTATATTCTCTTGACTTGGTGTTTATCGATTGTGTTTGTAATTGGGATAGGAATTGCATATAGAAGGAAATTTATTTATTTATTTTTTTCTATTCTATAATAGAAACTGTAGGTTAAATATTGTGGTTGCTAACGTTGTATTCAAAGTATATTTTTATGATGAGGACACTATTTGTGTATGTTCAAAGTTAATTTGCCATATTTCTCTTGACTTGATATGCATTAATATATGTACATGTGTTTGTAGTTTGAATCATCCAGACGTAAATTGCATGTAGATAGAATTTTTTTTTTCTTTTTGCGTTTTGTAACAAGACTTATGCATTAGCATATCCTAATGTAAAGAGTGCACTATTTGTGTATATATAGAGCTTCTATACTTATACTGTTTATTTATGTTTTTTTTTTTTTCCTTTATCACTTCATTCATTTACATTGTGCTTTACATTTGAATAATTGCAAGCATCTCACTCTTTTATTGAATTTTGCAGCTTCATATGTTGTAATATTTGAAGGGTTGAACATTGTTTTTCTTTTTTGCGAAGTGGTACGATTATACTATAACTGACTATCTCTAGGCACATGAACCACTCTACAAGACTTACATATCGGATAAGATTAAATTACACTATATAGATAGCCCACAAAAAGTGTCTATAGTGGGATTTAAACTCAAGACCTCATACAAGTTGTCATGAATATGTCATAGGCTTTAACCATTAGGTTAATCCCTTGGGGGTAGTTGAACGTTGTTTCTATTTGGTTGAGTCGAGTTCTTAAAGCCATAACTACCTTGCCATTACATATTGGAAATCTAACTCTAGCATTGCTTCCCTCAAGTTGCCTTTCAGATATATTTTAACAATAATTATTGTAAATCAACCAAAGTGCTTATTTATGTATCTTCATGTCTTTTATTTATGTATATTGAAACAGTATTTGTTGAATGACTTTGATTTGTTAATTTATTTATAGTTTTTAATTCATTTTTAGGTTTAATTTTTTAATTCATTTTGCATCATTATTTTCTTTATGTTGTGGGTTCACTTTCAACCCTTGGCAACCTTATCAATCCATCCTTGAGCCATCGGTCAAGGATAGCATGCACTTTGTTCATCAAACATGGAAAAGGCAAGACTTTCATGGCATGTCCCCCCTTGTCCTTTTGTTTCCTCTGCAAATTTTCTCATTGCATTGAACTTACAGATGGCTTTTGCTTCTTACTAAGGTCACCTCTCTGCTTAATGAGATAGTTATTAGTTCTTCGTGTGTTTTCTATTAGTACGGAGAAAGAATTAAGAGATAAATTTTCAAGATGTACGACATATTCTGTAAACATCCCTTAGATATAGATCTTAACTAGTTCTTTCTCATCGCATATTTTTCGGATGTCTAATGAGCATTCCTTAAAACACTTGATGTAATCTATAAGATACTCTTTTAGACACTACCTAATGCATCCCATATCCATAATAATGACTTGCTCGCGAGTTTCAATAAACTTTTCAATGAACATTCTGTACATTGTTTCCCATGAATCGATAGAGCTCGAAGGTAGGTTAACATACCACATGTATGCCTTTTCGATTAATGACTTCGAGGACTCTTTCAACTAAAGATTGTCGTTGAGATTTTAGACATTGAGTGTCTTAACAAACTTAAGGAGATGCTCCTTTGTAGTTCCTTACTTTCCATTAAACTTGATGAACTTAGGACTAGTATAGTCCTTTAGGTAAGAATTATCTACAACCCATTAGGGGTATGGAAATTTTAAATTGAGAACATTAGTAAAATGTATCGCTTGCATTTGTCTCATGTAGTCTGTATCTTCCTTCATCGCATAAAATGAAGTAGCAGATGCAAGATTAGCTACTACTTAGAGCATTGTACCAGGTTATGGGGTACAACTATGCTAATCATTAACGACTATAGATTGTACTGCGAAGAGGAGAATCCTCCAGGGTAACCCTTTATTTCCTTAATCACAGGTGTTTGGTGAGCTGGGATGAAGTTGCAGTAGGTGCGTAAGGTCCTCTTATTACCTTATTTCACCTTATGTAAGGGTTAGTTGACTTGTTCATGCAACTAAGTGTCTTACGAGGAAACGCAAGAGAAGCATGACCTGAGACTTGCATGCTTAATGTAACGTGTCAATATCTTATGTTACTTAGGTTTAGCCAACCCTCTGATATTGGTTTTTGTTTTCCTAAACATGCCCAGCGTTTCCACTTTTCTTGCATACAGTATCATTTCGCCAAGTCTCTCATTCCATAGTAGAGTCGGCAAATAATGTGTGGTGGAATTGTTACAATTGGCCAATCACATGCAATAGATGCATTGGTCGACATAGGGGACATCTTAAACCGATGGCATGTAGAGGGATGTCGTTAAGAAGAGGCATAGGATCAAGAATTGGCAAACTTAGTATATTAAGTGCACGTACGTGACAATAGATCAGACTCAGTGTTCTTAACCGTTCTTAGATTGTTCTTAATGTTTGATCTTCTAAGGAGTGATTTTAATAGAGCTTTAATGTTTGTCTTAAGCTTGCCAATATTCTGAATGAATCAAAGGACAAGAGAAGCCTCCTATTTATAAAGTTTAAAGGTAAATTTTATCCGTTAGATGACTTTAGGATGAATGGTAGAGATTAAGGTTTATTATTGAAACTTATCCTCCCTTCTAGCTTCATGGGCTTGGATATGGGATTATATTCATCTAAGGGCTTGTAATAATTAAAAAATGCCAATTATTATTATAAATAAGCTTAGAGCACATATAAGCTCTCTTAAGGCCAATTAAAGCCAAGCAAAGCCCAAATGAGCTTAAAAAAGGCTGTCTTCGAGTCTACTTTTCGCACATAAAATAACCGAGTAAGGCTAAAAATGAAAAATCTAGTTTAATGATCCTTACTTCAAGTCTACAAAACCAAATCTTCCTAAAACATCTCTAATAGGGCTAATTTCTTAGGTTCTGTCATTAGCTCAAGATATTAGTCTATGACATTAAATTAGGCTAAAAGCCTAGTTACCAAAATTGCCTTATACACATTGTAAATGTTATTTATTGTTAAAGGATGTCATTTATTTTTTGGAACTAATTTATGGTTAGAATCTAGAAATATTACTAAGAAATAGAAAGAGAAAAAAAAGAAAAGAAAAAGAAGAATAACATGTGTTGGTACATTATAAATGGTTCCAAAATAATCTAAAAGTTTTAATATTCTCCTTTGTTACTGAGTCTTAGGAAGATAACATGTGTTGGTACATTATAAATGGTTCCAAAATAATCTAAAAGTTTCAATATTCTCCTTTGTTACTGAGTCTTAGGAAGATAACATATTTTATATATGTACTACACCAATTGGTAATGAAAAATTAGAAGAAAAATATTATCCTAAATAATGGTTTTGATTTGGAGTTTTCTATATTTAGAGGAACCTTTGTTGCTGCATTTGGCAATTTTAGAGCCCTACATTATTCATTTCATAATCCAATCCCCCTTTATTCACAATTTAGTTATCCTCATCAACTCAATTTTATACAAATCACTAATCCACTTCCCTCTTAATTTCTACTTGTACGAACAAGTACTAGCCTTATTTCCCATTTGATACGATTCGAAGCACGCAGTGACCACAAACTTCAATCAAAACCTAAATGGGTATTCAAAGTTCAAATAGAAATGAGGAAGTAGCAAATGGAGTGAAGGTTTAAATGTGGATGGATGTCACACACCAAGGTATAAACATAATCAGGGATTAAGCTCAAAATGGATTTCAATACAACTTACGAAAACCAAACCAAAGCTTAAGGCTTCAAATAAGGGTTATATGTGACTTGCTAACTCGCTTAAGTGAAGAGGTTCACCACAATTGCACAAAGAGGATTGACAAGAACGCACTAAGGATTAAAGAGCAAATAATACTCAATAATCAAGCTCGGCTTAATTAAGCTTACGAGAGATGCAAGGCGCTTAAGAATACTCACTTCAATTCTTAATATGAAAGGTAATAATTTGGCTACTTATAAGATTTTGCTATTTATAATAAATCTTAAACCATAGTGGCAAAACTGTAATAATATATAAGGCTTTAAAACCCTAATGACTAGGCCTACGACTTAAAAGTAATGAAAAGATTTACAAGCATACAAAACAGTATTAAATGGTACATTTAATAAGAAGGTTAGCATGTAAGGTATATGAGCCGTTCTAGGGTAAGTCGGATCCGAGTAGGATTAGATTAGCAACTGGTTGTCCAAGCTGGAGTTGGATTCCTTGAAGTTATAATGTGCTCGGCTGAACTCCCAGTGAGATCAACCCACAATTGTCGAGCTTAGGCATAGATTCCTCATGCCGTGTCGAGTAGGTCTTTGGACTTGGGACTTTGGTAGTTTGGTCCTTAATCTACTCGGTAACCCACCGAGTCATTGCTAAGCTATCTTTCTTTTTATTCTTGGCCTTCTGGCATCGGCTTGACCTTAAGTAGAGTAGGTTAGCCTTGACATAGAATAAGACGATTGCAGCTTGGAGACAATTGTAGGCCAATTTATATCACCATTACAAAATTATCACATACAATTCATTCCATCCAAATATCTACTATAGATTATGTTAAAAATTCCACAACTTTAACGTGTAATAAAGCTCTAGGCAATCTAATGGGCTTTTTACACATTGCAATTATCTAGGTTTAGGAAAAAGAAAAAAAATAGAGCTCAATTCATATTCAGCTAAGACAATTAAGCTACTTACATTTTCACATTATTGTAAATTTAAATATATACCAATGGCTTGCATGCATGTAGGGAAAGAATATGGCAGTTGAAAGAAGTCGAGATGGAGTAGTACAAATATGATGCACTCTCTCCCTATTAAAGATTTTGTTCCTTTTAATCTTATTTGTGATGTATTAACTGTTTTATTTAAGGAAATAAGTTTGTTGCAAAGTTTCAGGAGGATTTTTTGATATAGTGACTATATAATAAAGCCATCATCACTTTTGAGTTACCGATCACAAATAAAAATAAATAAAACTCATTAACAGTAGAAATAAAACCGTTGACTATAAAATAATTGACAAGTTTCACGAAGATTGTTGACAACCTCCGATGGCTTATTTTAATGTTAATGAGCTTTGTTTACTGTAGTTCAGAATGATTTACTGTAATTAAAAAGTGACTGCATCATATAGTTACTTTTGAATATGCGTTGTAGAATTTTTCGAAATGGCAATCAAATAAAACTCCTTTTGTAAGGGTTATAAACCATCTTTGTGTTGATAATTGGTCGTATTTTTCAACTATTGTTAATATCTCACCGATTTTGTTATAAAAAAAAAAAAGAAAAAGAAAAAAAGAGGAGAGAAAATAGATAATGGTAAAATACAAAGAAAATAGTGAAATTTTAGCAAACTATTCATGCTTGAGATGGAATAGCAAATGATGATTAGATGCTTATATTTAAGTGTCTTTATTGAAAAAAAAAAAAAGGTAATACATTCTATGTATATATTTGTATTATACGTTAATGCCAATTAAGTTTAGACAAATGGTAGTGATAGTGGGTAACTTCTAAAAAATACCATCTATGTTTTGTAGGAAAAAAAATTCATTTTATATATGACTTGTAAATACCAACAAAATATTAATATATATATTAATTAAAGGGATAATTTCAAAATTAATTATCACTGGTGATTTGTACATATTATATATGTTAACGTTTTATTACTATTTACACAATATCTGTATAAAGTATGGTATATATTACTTACTAAATCGTTTTTTATTTTATAAATATTAACACGTGTCAAAATATCATTAAAACTTACCTATAATAAATATATACACATGGCATCTAATACCAAGAAAATCTTTTTTCTTCTAAGAGAATTACAATGGAGTAAATCAACGATTGAGGGTAAATTCACTTAGGGATCAATGTTTGAGTAGTTAAAATCAAGAACAAAAGTTTAAGTGTAAAGTTAAAATAAGAAATCTGTTAAACAGCCATTATAACTAAGTTAATCCAAGTTGATGTAGCATATGAAGTTGGACACATGTACAGGATGACTTGGATTGAAACCGAATAAAGCAGGATTTCCTTAGAAGATTCGACCAAAAAAAAAAAAAGAAAAACGGAAATGTAAAACAAACCAGCATTAAAAGGCAAGCGGAGAAAAAGTGAGAATGAATTTCACACGGAATAAAATCTATCCGATACGACATTCAGAGACTTGCATAAACAATCAACGAATTCTTTGTGTTGTTGGAATTGAGCAACACATGAACTATTTGATAAAACATAAAATATACAAACCCAAATCTATCTACAACTTTCTTTCACTAATGTAAATCAGTAATCAGTATTAAGCAAGATGTGAACTAATTGATGAAAGACATAAAATCTTACATCATCTCCAACCATCTTTGCTGCTGCAGATGGATGTTAACTTGAAATTGAGCAAGACATGGACTAACTGTTAAAATTTCAGGACATTAAATCACAAATCGGCATACCAATTTTGACTTGAGATTAATTCGTTGTGCATCTAAACTAATCAAACCACTAACCTTTTGGATCAAGTTTTCTCATTGGATTTATGACGGTTTCCACTTTTCTACCATCTGCCTCTTATTTCAGTTTGTTTTACATTTCGGTTTTTCTTTTCTTTTTTTGGGGTCGAATCTTCTAAGGAAATCCAACTTCATTCGGTTCAATCCACGTCATCAGTGTACAAGTGTCCAACTTCTCATGCCACGTCAGCTCATATTGACAGTATTATAACGGCAGCAGAACGAATTTCCTATTTTAACTTTACATCGAAACATTTATCGCTGATTTTAACCACCCGAAACTCGAAACGTTATCCTCTAAATGTTGATTCCTTCATCCTTATGAAGCGTATTTAAAGTGGATTTGTAATCGTCCAGGCCACCGCATTTAAGACATTATGGGACAGTTTTATGCTATATTTGCCTTGAAATGCTATATGCAGTTCTTGAAATGCACAATGTTAAAAAAACGTTTAGAGGATACTAAAAGAGGATAGAAAATGAATACATGTCTCTTAATGAGATATATCATGTTCCAATTTCCTATTTTCCCAAGTTATAATATCTAACATTATGGAAAAAAAAAAAAAAAAAGAGCGGAAAGAGAGGATAGAATAAGTAAAAATATAGCTACATTTGGACCAATGGTGAACTGTGAGTAATTACATGTGGAATGCTAAGATTAATTTTAGAGCTAATAGAAAGTAGTTTCAAGTTATTTAGGATAATTTCATGATAATATCTTAATATTCCAAAACGAGTTGCACTATCATTTATATTTGTTTCTTAATACCAATAATATTAAAGCGCAAGAGATTTTATTTAGTCAAAAGTTCCTATTATCACCCTCAAAAACAAGCAAGATCCATTTACATGAAACCAAATAAGCAAATATTTTATTGTAATTTAATTAATAGTAATAGTTTTTTCCACTAGTCATGTCATATGAAATGATATTTTTCCATAATTTTGGAATTTCCTCTTGTGGTTATTCTACAATTTTTCCAACTTCTTTCACAATTATTCAACAGTTTTGTAACTTTTATATATTCATTTTTTTATATATTTATCTTAACTTTAATTTCTATGTTTTCATGACCTACTATAATTCTTCTCTTCTTTTTAATGATCATCATGTTGGAAAATCATAACATAAATATACGTAAATTCAAATCATGATTTAACGTAAATACAAGATTATGGTATGTTAATCATAAAGTAAGAATATGATTTATGTACTTGGAATTAAAGAAAGATTCATCTTATAGCAATATTTTTCTACATAGAATTATATTATCAAACTTCAATACACTAAAACAAACTCAATGTCTCGTTTTCATTTTTTATCATTAGCAGCTTTCCAAATTTTATGTTAGCAATATTTATTGTTGGTATCAAAATTAACTGAAATTACAATAAGAATGCAAAAGATTAATAAATTTGGCAAATAATTCAATTCCTTTTAAGGAAAATTAATGGCTTTAATCATTTGAAGGGTCCAATGCATCACATACAAATTTCTTTAGAAAAAAACAAATATTAGGATTTTATTGTGTAAAGTATATAAATAAGATACATAAACTTTTGAAAATTTCTTCTTTGAGAGATAAATTCTCTAGATCCATTTATATGTATGTAATGCTTTAGTTCATTCGAAAAAGAAAAACATATAAATACCTCCTTTAGGCAGGTAATATATTTTAAGATAAAAGCTATGATATAAATTACAAAACAATTATATAAGTTTAAATTAATGAACCACCTTTGTGGCAATTGCTTAAATAAATTTTGCGTAAATCAATATAATGTATTTAATCACATATATACACTTGAAACATATCACCTATAGTGCTTTTATTCACATATACACTCTAAAATTTAATTACATTCATAACACAATTTTAAGATTTATATGTAAACAAATTAAAATTGATATACTCATAAAAGTTAAAAGAAATAAATATAAAATTAATAGGTGGAATGATTATACCAATATATATATATATATATATATAAAAATTGACATGGTCATAAAAGTAAAAAAGGAAAGGAAACAAAAACCATATCGGTAAGTAAATAATTATATTGCTACTAATATATAAACTAATAAATTCCTTAAGATATTGCGTAAATCACCTTACTACCGTATTGTTATATTTTATTTCCCTTTATTTGCTTTCATTACTCGAAATATTATTAATTGGATTTATAAATTTTGAAATGGCCAAGTTTCGTCATCGCAACAAAAAAAATATGAACTTTTTTTTTCCTTCTCACAATGACTTCAAGTGATGACTAGGAAATTATAATTTTATGGTACAAAGCTTTAGAATAATGTTGGCAGGGAGATCGAATTGTCAATTGGAAAAAGATTGAGTAACATTATTTTAATTTACTTTTTTATCCATCAAAATTGCTATAAAAATCACGAGAAAAAGGCTTAGTTAAATAGAAGCTGTTGAAGATATTATTTTAATTCTTTTATAGCATTCAACTCAATTTCATATTTAAGAAAATAAGACATCTTCTCTCCCATTAAATTTGACTATAAAACATATAAACAAAGCAAAACTTGATTTTTCAAAGAAATTTAGAACTTTGTATTTAACAACTCAAAAGCCATGTTTTCATAATTATAAACATCACAACAAAAGTAATATATTTTTAAATACATATATGAATATCCATAGTGAAACAAAATCTTAAGTTTAACAAATCATAGATAAGACTCCATCCGTTTAATCATTCATCAATGTTACAAAATCAAATCAATGGGGTTTATATTTTTTGGTATTTAATCAACATGTAATCCATAAATAACAATCAAAATCTTAAAACATGATCAATTATGAATTGATGTGATAAGGACATCATTCAAACATTCAAAAAAATGATGGAGTGCAAGATACTTGTGAAAAAACATACATCTCCCCTAATGAGATATAAAATTGTACCAATTACAAATTGATATGATTTCACCACAATACTAATGACATCATTATTAAGATCAAAAGAAAGCTTATGAATCATGAATTTATCATAAATTCCAAACTAATCCAAAAATTATAAGGACGGAGTACTTTATGAATTACACATCTCAAAGTAGATTTATAGATACGAGTAATTTCATGATACACAAATTCGTGATTCATTAGAATTACCAAAATTCATGATTTTAAATGATTACCAAGATTCGTGATTTGAGGAATTTTATCTGTTCTCGAAACATACAATATAATTTATATAACTTGTCAAAAGGTTTTCATTGTGATGAACCCAACCAAGAATACAGATATACATTATCATTTTCCTCCATTTACGAAATATCAATCTATGAATAGAACTAACAAAATTTTCATAAAGGACAAATTTACTTAATCCGTGAAAACACAAATACATATAAATTTATCATTAAATATGTATAGGACAAAATACCTGATTTAACTTGTTAATTTGGTTAAAATCAAAACTAACAAAATTAGAGTTTATAAATTCTAATTTAATTTTGACAAATACAAGAGCAACAACTATAATCTTTATCTACAATGATTCCAATACCAATTGTTGGAAAATCATAACGTATATATACATAAATTCATATCAAGATTTAATGTAGATATGAGATTATGACATGTTAATCATAAAATAAGAATATGATTTATATACTTGGAATTAAAGAGAGATCCATCTTGTAGCAGTATTTTTATACATAAAATCGTGACAAGTGTGAGATAAGACTACTCTCTTCTTGACGGGATATTAGGATTAAGTTAAAACTGTTTAATGGGAAGTGATTTTTATATTCTTATCCAATAAGAACAAGGACCTTTCATTAAGAAACAAAAAGAGTAGTTTTATCCATTACGTACTATTCACATTAAAAGCCCAATTATAATATCTATATTGGCTAAGTGCTACAATTAAATAACAATTTCATAATTAAATTATTAATACATAATCAAATAATCGATACATAATCAAATAATCTAACACATCAATCTAATTATTTTGGTATGTTATTGCAAAATAATCATCTACGAAATCATAGGTGTGAAGTCACATACATGTAATTAACATTGGCATTTAGAAATTGAGGGGTCCTGATAAAATTTTCTAGAATCCCAAAGTATTGTCTTGATGACAAATGCCTATTAGTGACTGTAGAGAAAATAAACTATATATACTCAAAGCCTTATATTTAATATCAGTTAGATGTTTAAACAAAAGTATGTTAACAATAACCCAAAAAAATTATTAGTTCCAATACATAGCTATATAGTCATGTATATGTTATTAGACGCCCAGTCACTATTTTCTTTGGTTTTGGACAGAAATGGCGAAAAGCTAAGCAAACTATAATTGATTTTATTACTGGTTTATATTATTTTTTAAGCTAATGCAATTGTCAATTTCTATTTCCAATTAAACAACTTTTACTCTTGGGGGCAAATTTTTTAAAATGCCAAGACAAAGAAAGGGATAGTTGATGAGGATAGGATAAGATAAAAATGATTTAAAATCGGCTCGTAAAAACTCTTTTAAGATTATATGTATTTTAGACTTATGCTTCTACTATGTGTTGATGTGACTTTTTATGTATTGAAGTTTATTAAAACTCTAAATTTAAGGATGCTTAATATACTAATATCATGTTGGAAGACTAGATAATAGCTACACCAAAGAATAAAAATGTGAGACATAATATACCAAAATGGACAATGTTTTGATGTCCAAAGTTTTGATTGTTACACATTAAATATTACCTTCTATGAAAATCGATTAATTTTGGTGAAAAATTTATAACTTTTAGTGAGTGTATGTATAAGCTATAATACCCCTTACATGTTGGGTGATTGAATTCTAAATTATCAAGGTATTTTTAGGTATAGTGGCTTAGAGCACATTGAAACTCCAAAGTTAAGTGTGCTCAGGCTAGAACAATCCTATGATAGGTGACCAATTGGGAAGCTGTTGTATTAGGAGACAAAACTATATGGTGTTTTACACTAAAGTTGATAATATCTTAATAGGAGAAGTTTTGACCGAGTCATTACAAGGAGGTATCGGAGCACTCTACCAACTGGAAGGGGAAGTCCCTAATCGGTAATGGTCTTGAACCTATGTAATGAAAAACTGACGAAGACGTCAGTTCTATAAGAGAGATGGATTGTAATATCCCTTACATGCCAAGTGATTAAACTTTAAATAATTGAGACACTTTTGATGTAATAACTTAAAACATATTAAAACTCCAAAGTTAAGTATGCTTAAACTAGAGTAATCTCAAGATGTGTGACTTCTTGAGAAGCTGCTACTCTAGGGAACAAAATTGTACAACGTTCCATGCCAAAGCAGACAATACCTTAATATGAAGAGTTCCAGCTAGATCGTTACATAAGCTGTCACGCCATGAACAAGAGACGTTATAACAATTCCGCTGTATAAACTAATTTAAAACAGAAGCTAACCTTATAGCTATTATCGTAGATATAATCCATATAAGGCATGCACGACTCAACCAGCTTGAAGCATCAATTCTGATACTTATGAATGATCAAACGTGTGGTATAATTTCACAAAATGCCTATTCTATATAACTTGTTGTCTTATAACCCAATAGTATTTATCTAAACATCTCACATCTAAAGTTATAATTTGTAATCAAAGTTTACCAAAAACTATAAGTTTTGAAGTCTATTTACAATAAAATTAGAAAATAGAAGGCATATGAGGGAATTCCTAGTTAGTTTCCTCGAAACTCAAGAAAAAAGTCAAAAGTCCATATTTAGTGGATTCCTTTTCCTTACTTTCCCAGTCAACAACACACTAACCCAAGGGTGGTGATATTTAGACATCTCTTCACTAGTCGCCTGTAAAAGAGTTTATGAGGATGTGAACATAATTAGCTCAGTAAGTGGAATGGAGTCAGAAAAGTACCAAATAATCACAAACAAAATTATTAATTATGATGAAATGTAATGTAATCAATCATTTGAAATATCGCATAATATTATTGGGTTCATTATGAGGTCAGAGGAATTGCATCCGCTCCAACCCAAATTAAGAAGTTTTATCACAACTCAAATCAGACTAAATTGGGCTTGTGCAATGGTGAACACCCTCCTCCTATGACTACCTTTGAACCACGATCCCTACTCTTGCAGCGACCTTTTCACCTATCACTTAGTTCAACTAAGGATGGGGAAAAAAACATTTCAACTATGCTTATTGAAGGGAGTCGGTATTTGGCCTGACACCCTAATCGTTTCCCCTAATAAGTGCTATGCATGTCTAGTTTTGTTATAATCAAACCATTACTAGCTTCAATTAAGGGTGAGTAAACAAGTTCACACAATATAGAAACGATGCAATCATACAGAACAGCATGATAAGGAGTTTAACTCCTGTCATAACTAAATATCAATCACACATATGACATGCGCACAAACAACTAATTACATTCACAAATAGAAGCACTCTTAAGTCTTTAGATACTCTAATAAAATAAGCAATAAAGCCACGATCCTAACTTACTTGTTTAGATGTTTATGGCAGAAGACTTGTGTCTTTAACGATCTAATCATTAAGAGACCTATATATATACAAAACCTAAATTTAGTTTTCATTTAGTTATGAAAATATTATGGTTCTCTTTAAAAGTATTTTGTTAAACAGTTATATATATATATATCTTTCTCTCTCTCTAAAGTACATTGTTATTATTCTTATATAATAAAATATAGTTTTATTATATAAATTAAGTTAAGTTATTAAATATTCATAATATATATAATCATACTATTATGAATAATATATCATTTCGACCGTATCTAACGTACTCTTAGTTAGTTAAATTATGTTTTAATTGCAGTAAGATTATTTTAATATGTAAATTCTTATAATATTATAGAGATATATGTTATAGTATCTAAGATCGTCCAATTTTAGTAAAAGTAGTATTTTTGGGTTCGTATATACCTAACAATACGTATTATAGGTTCTATTTCTAAAGATGACTTTTAAAGGGTATTTCAAGTTTCTTGTATGCCTATACGTACTTATAATGAATATTATCATATTATACTTATTTTACGTACTAAAGCTATATTTTACATAATTTGTCAATATAACTCAATAATATAAATATTATCTAACCCTAATATTTATATAATATATCACGGTCGTCAAATTATCATTAAAGATATTAAAAATTCATTTTTAATAAATCTAACTAGCATGTATTTCTATAGTTTTAATTTCAATACTTATCACATTTTAGCTTATTATTACTAAAAAAATGAGTCTTAGTTTATAATTTAAGTTATTTTATTACGTAAATTCATAATAAATAGCTCAGGTCATCAAATAATTCTCCAAAGATTTTTATGGACTCCTAAAAATATGAGGGATTCAACAATTACTTGTTATCAATTTTTTGCCTATATACTTGAAATTACAATTTTATCCCTAAATTGCATTTAATTACCCAACTATTATTCTTTTTACACAAAATTATTTTCAATGTATCCTAACATCATTATAATTCATCAAAAGTCAATATAGGTCATTTTCATCAATTATTTTCAAAAAACTTATCTATTTCATATTTTCACTCTAATTATAGCTATTTTTAGGGCTAAAAATTACAATAAAATATTAGAATGCATGAATAAAAAAACAGGCTACATAGAAATTATCTATATATCATTTATATTCTATACAAAAATTTCAAGTTAGAAACAATATCATTTGATATATTTATTTCGAAAGTCAAAATTCGGATGAATAGTAACTTTCTTAAGTAAGTGTATTAAATATTCAAATTTTACAAAATAAAAAAATAAAATGAAAGCATATTTAAAATAATCTAAATATAAATTTTTCAAAAATTTTGTAAGTAGATTTACTATTTTTTAAAAATAAATGAAAAATAGGACAAAAATTTAACTTATTAGTTTATTAGAGCTTTTGTGGTTAGTGGTAAAGGAGGTGGTGTCAAAAGGGCCAGATGCTGGGGGTTTTAGGTGGTGGTGGAAGGGCTTTGTAGCAGATCAAAGTTTTCCCTAAGAATTAGTCCAGCTCTGTTTCTTTTTTTTTTTTTTGTATTTTTTTCTAATTTTTTCCTATTTTTCAAAATTTTTTTCTCTCTCTATTCTAAGTTATAACTTGCTAAACTAAGACTATTCTGCTATGGTTTGCTGTTTATAGGGGAAATTTGCCCCATAGGATTTTCCTTTATTTTATTTTTTCAATTTTTTTCCCTCTAACCTAAGCATGAGGTGCCAAACTCTTTTTAATCCTTTGTTGAATCATCAAATTCAGATCCCACAGCATGCCACGGTAAACTCCAGCCATCTCGAGCAATTTTGAATGCAATTGGATAAGCTTTAATGGATATTTTGATTAAATATTAATATTACATATTATATTAGTATTTAGTCATTTTATTAATATACGAGTATATATCCTATGTATATATCACATGTAAGATATAATTATACTCGTATAATTATATTTCTAGCGTATATTTTATTTTTAAGATATATTTCTTATTTATTCTTATAAATTCAACACATATTACATATAATTATGTAATTTCAAGTTAATTTATAGGTATAATTAATATATATACGAAGTATACTCATAAAAATACGTATACACTCGTATAGTAAATTAAATTGTATTATCTCATTTTATAGCTTAATTAACTTGTTTTTAAATTCTTGTCGCATTTCGAGCTAGATTTTAGGGATTTTAATCACATTTATAATATATTGAATAATCTTATTTCTAAGGACAAAATTAGAATTTTAAGTCATTGTTTTTAAAATATAACTTTATTAGGTTACTTTAACTAACTTTTCTAGTTTAATCGTAAAATTTGGACTTAATCAGGTAACTTTTTTCCAAAGGCCCTAAATATAGGCTTAGTTACTCTAAATATAATTTTAAAGGTTTATATAAGCCACATTTTTTATTTGCTAATTTATATTTCCAAGTGTATTTTTAGTATACTTTTTAGGTTTTGTTGTATCTCACATATGGATTGCTATAGATATATAGTGTAGAAATTTCTCTCCAAAATACGCTTTAGTGTAAAGTCTCTACTTTCTATTCGTTGTTCTAACATTTTCTTAGAATATAGGGGAAAAAAAAAAAGAAGATTAAAAAATTATAATTTATTGTGGGAAAAAGGAGTGTAATTTATATGAAAAATATCAACAAATATTCCAATAGTATCAGTTAATTAATATTGTTTGTTTTTTCTAAGTCCCTTAATAAGTACATGGGACCTGTTAATAACCCAAATGTATAATAGCTAGCATACGTTGTATCCGTGCTATGGATTCTAAAAAATAATAAGCAATTTAATTACATATATTACTTATAAATATGCAGTTTTTTATCAAGATAAAATAACCGGTACATGTATTCATATAACTATTTAAATAGCTTCTCTCCTCTTCTCCTTTTTCCCTATAAACGTTGCAAATAACAATTCTAAATAACACATAAATGCTAGTCTCTTACTAAGTATGGATTAAATTGGAATGTTCTCATTTTAAATTGTAATATATAATGTTCTTATTCAATAAAAAGAAAAAAGAAATTAACGCTGTAAATTAACGGTTTTAAATAACAATATTTAAAGCAATCATTCATGGTTGCCATTCTTAAACCAGATGTTATCAATATATACTTTTGCACGATTGCCGATAATCAGGCGGGGGACCACGATAGTATTTTAATGTTGGAAGAATGTTCTTTGAAATTTTACCTACGCGTTCTTGGAATTGACCTTTCTATGGAGGCAGACTAACTAATGGAAGGTCAATAAAGAACCTGTTTCCGTTACTCCAGATTCCGCACATAGAATTGAATCCATAGATTGATTATGTACCTGGAAAAGTTTATGAACAGGTATGAAAATGGCATGATTAGAATCTCGTATACATACTAACTATGTAAACGTGCACGAGAATTTTGTTGATTTTAAGGATTAATTTGTTTACTTTTTCTTTCTTTTTTTTTTTTTTTGCTAAATCAATTTGTTTACTTTCATTTAGAAAAAGTTATAACGGTACAGTGTAAATCGCTTAGTGCAAATAAAAGAAGTCCTTTTCCGGTTGTGAAAAATCTTTATTATCGTAGAATTTTGTCGGTGGATATTAGATTGAGAATGGATAGTTGAGTGTAGAAATCTAAGTTTGCAAAGTAAAACACAGTGATAGCATTAGGATATTGTTCCATATATCTATTTTGATATTTAAGTCAATAAGCATACGTAAATAAAAGCAAAATAGCAAGAATATAAGGAAATATAAGAGTGTGAATATTTGTAAAAAGAGCTCACTATTGGTAGACTATCAAGATAAATTAAGAAGTATGAATAAGTACACATCTTCTATATAGAGGGAAACTGTATTTGCCAAATGAAAAAAAGAGAATAGATTTTGTGAATATAGCTAGGTCCTGAGAAATCAAGGAATAGGTTGATTAGTTGACTTTCCTTTTCTGACATCAGCCTTTACTTAGTGCCAATCTCCTCTCTTCAATATGGTACCCGTTTGTTAAGAGGCTGGGAGTACTTTGGAGGTGAATGATACGGATACTAAGTGGATTGTTCCTTATGCGAAAGAGGTCGATTATGCTGCAGTGTTTGGTCATCGATCTCAGGAGCTTCGTGCAGGATGGCTGCAGGTCGAAACAGGTCGATTGAGAACCTAAACAGGTTGGTTATGGATCCGGATAGATCAGCCTATGATCCCGACAGATCGATATGGCTACGAGGAACTCACATCCAAAATCTTTTATCGATGGTTATAACATTTTATACATATCTAGTTCTAGCTGTGGCTAAACAATACGCCATGAATATAATAATATTTGTCCTCTCTATCACGCCTGCGACGAACTTAATTATTCATATGCCACATGTCAATGTTGTCATAGTAAGCTGTTAAAGCCATTACTTTGTTTGCGTGCACGTTTTATCCTATGTTCTTAGCTTATACAACTTAGAACGTATATCTTTTATTCATATATAGAGGCGAATGTATGTTGATTTCATAATTATCCAATTTTTCTTTTACAAATTTGCCAAAATATTTCTTTTTGTAGCTTGGATTTTTTCTTTTTTTTTTTTTGTAACAAATGAAAGATAATACTTCTATTACATAATTGTACGTGGAGATTTTTTATAAAGGAAAAATCGCACACAAAAATATCAACATTTAGGTTCAAGTTAAAATAGATGATCGAACTTTGAAGTTGTTTAAATAGAAAATTAATGTTATATTAAATAATTTAATAAGTGGATCAAACTTTGAAGTGATTAAAATAAAGGGTTAACATTACTATAACCGAACGAAATAAAGGAATAAAACCGTAATTTTATTTCAATTTTTATTCTTTATTTGAATGATCTATCATAACATTGATATTTTATTTTAACCATTGGAAAGTTCGATCCTTTATATGAACAACTTAATATACCATTTATCTTTTATTTTAACTAGTGAAAGTTAAATAATTTGTTTAGATTTAGCTTTATATGTTAATTCTCTCCCATCTAATTCTCTGTTCTTGATAATCGACAAAAAGGTAAAAAGAGAATACTATTGTTGACAAATATATGAATTTTATTTATTAGTTTTTAGCTGTATTTTTTATATTGGTCCACGTTTACTTTCGATAGCAGTTAGTTAATTACAATTAGTTTTACTAGTATAAAAGTTGTAGAAAACAGAAAGATATTTCTACCCGATCATTTTTCATAATGAACAAGAACATAATGTGATGATCTCTCTCTGCAACTTCTTGAAGCTCCAATCCATGGTTCTTGAGGCATACAGAATTTCCATATGGTATTAGAGCCGATGGTTCCAAGTACTGTAACTTCAATTATGCAATTCATTCGTTAGTTAACAACTTTTTCCTTAAGTCTTGTGGTCGATAGAAGCTTCAAATGATATAGTCAAAATTATTCAAATCAAACATGAGTAATAACGCTGAATTAATCAATGATCCATATTATATCTCCGGATCTAATAGTCCTAGTATGTCAATTGGGAATTTAGTGTTTAATGGCAACAATTACCTATCGTGGAGCAAGTTGACTAAGTTAGGATTAGGAGCTAAAATGAAAATAGGTTTAGTTGATGGTACAATTGTAAACCAGAGGATGGTACTATTGATGAAGTTAAATGGAAAAGATGTGATTACATGGTTAGGTGTTGGTTAATAAATTTAATGATGAATATTTAGCATAAAATTTTCTCTATACCAAATTAGCTTATGAGTTGTGGAATGAAGTCCGAGAGCATTATGGAGTAGCTAGTGAACCGCTTATCTTCCAGTTGCAACATGAGATAAGTAACTTAAGGTAAGGAAATCATACAATCAGTAAATACTTTAATGAACTTAGAAAGTGCTGGGATAAACTTCATGAATTGCATGCATTTCCAAAGTATGAGTGTGGGTGTATGGTATATTGTACTTGTGCAATGAAGGCAAGAATTGTTGAACACGAGTCGCATGTGAAATTGATTCAGTTTCTAATGGGGCTTAATGAAACGTATAAAGGAGTACAAAATCACATTTTGTCAATGGAGCCTTTACCCTCGGTCAATAGAGCTTACTATTTGGTGTAGTAAGTAGAAAAACAAAGGCAAGTGATAGAAATGTTGAATCCAGAAGTTGAGACGAGCGCTTTCTTTACAAGCAAGGTTAATAGTAATAAAAACTTTGTTGATAAAAGGAGGAATAAAAGGACTTTGTTCTGCAAGCATTGTAAAATGGATGGCTATACTGTTGAGACATGCTTTCAAATAGTAGGATATTCGGAGTGGTTCAAGGGTAAGAGGGTCAGTTCTAGAGGAAAAAATAGTGCCTTGGCTTCGTTTTTTACAAATACTTGTAGGCCTTGTGTTATGGGCACTCCTTTTGATGAGGAATCATAACATATTGTAGAACGACAAGGGAAAAATAGTCTTGACTGTGATTTAGTACAGAATTTTTGTCAACAGGTTTTACAGTTGATGAGGGAGAAAGATGACTCATCTGTTGTACCGAACATAGTTCGATGTGCAGGTACATGTTGTTGTTACATTGCTTCATCATGCTTATCTCTTGGTTGATTTGCTTTACGTAGTAATTGGTTTAGTTGGGTAGTAGATACTGGTGCAACTAACCACATGATACTCTTTTTCAATATACTACATAATGTTACAAAACTTCCACATCCTATAACCATCAAACTATCAAATGGTACCATTTTACACACAAACAAATATGGCTCAGTTTACCTTAACCCAAAGCTTACCATTTATCAAGTTTTTTTAGTTCCACAGTTTTCACACAACCTTTTGTCAGTACATAAGTTAGTAACAAGTCAAAGCTTGGTGGCATGTTTTTACTCCGTCTCGTGTTCTTTTTTGGACTAGATCTCTAGTCAAGTAATAGCTACAGAATATGCAAAGAATGGACTCTATGTACTTTGTCCCAATCAATTTGGTGTATTTAGAACTTTAGCTAATTTCAATAATCCGTCATTATCATCTTCTACTGTTTCTTGTAATAAAAAAGATGTTGCTCATTTGTTACATGATAGACTAGGGCATACATCTGTTAGTAAACTGCAACATTTACTCACTTCTAAAAATTTTCAGTAGGATGATTTTATTTGTAATACTTGCCAAGAGGTAAAGTTTCATCGAATCCCCTTTCCTTTGAGTTCTAGTGTTTCCTCTTTTGCATTTGAATTAATCCATGTTGATGTTTAGCAACCATATAAAGTTTCCTCTTTGTCTGGAGCACAGTATTTCCTTACCATGGTAGATGATTTTTCTCGATCAACATGGACATACTTGTTACATCATAAGAGTCAGTCTCGTTCTATTCTTTGTCAATTCTTCAAATACGTTGAAAATAATTTTTCCGTAACTCCTAAAACAATATGAATAGACAATGGACGGGAGTTGCTTTCAAGAGAATGTTAAGATCTTTTTAGTAGCCTAAGAATTACACATCAGCGCATTACACCTTATACACCACAACAAAATGGATGAGTTTAAAGGAAATGCTGACATATTTTGGACATATCTCGGGCACTAAGACTACATGCTAATTTACCTAAGGAATTTTAGGGGAAATGTGTTTTAACAGCTATTTATCTTATCAACAAAATGCCTATGTCCTTACACCATTGGAAATTGCCATATGAAGTTTTGTTTCACAAAGCACTAAACTATGATCACCTTTGAACCAAGGGATGTTTGTGTTTTACTGTTAAAATTAACCTTTCCTTTGATAAATTAGACCTTAAAGGTGCAAGATGTGTGTTTCTAGGCTATGCTAATGGGTAAAAAAGGTATCATTTGTTCAATCTCCATACATATAAAATCTTTGTAAGTCGTGATGTTGTATTCTTTGAACATGTGTTTCCTTTCAAAGAGTCTGTTTCCTCTCATCCCACTACTTCTCCTCCTTCTGTTTATCCTTCTATTTCATTTGAGTCTCCTCCTACTAATATTGTTCCTCTGGGAAGTCCTCCTCATCAGTCTTATAACATGTCTGATCATAATGCTCTAGATTTTGTTGCTATTGTTCCCTCCCTTACTTCATTTTCGCATATTTCCTCACCTCTTAGAAGGTCCTCAAGAGAACGGAAAACACCTAATTGGTTGCATGATTTTGTACATTTAGTTCATTCACAGTTCCATAATTCTTCCATTACTACCTCATCTGTTTCCTTCACTAAGACCAAATATCCTTTGTTTGATAGCACCACTTTTTCTCATTTTCCACTTGATTACCTAGCATCCTTTGCTAATGTGTTAGCTATCTAAGAACCTAATAACTATTCACATGTTGTTAAACATCAATAGTAGCGCGATACAATGCATAAAGAGTTAGATGCTCTTGAGTGCAACAACACATGGGAATTAACTTCATTACCAACAGGGAAAAAAGTTATTGGTTGTCGTTGGGTATATGTAAACCCCTAAAATTGTGTTTAGGGCAACCAAGCTTAAATTTATTGTTTTTAGGGAAAGTTATCTGATTGAGTTCAAACTTTATAATTAAGATAGAAAAGTTAATTGAAGTGACACAGCGAAGTTAGATTTTGAAAATATTAATCCAAAATCCCAATTTTGCCCCTAGAAGTAGGATTATTTAATATAGTACCAAATTGTTCGGAACCTCTAAAATCGAGCTCGGAATGTTATGAGAACTTGAGATAAGTTAATTGAGTAATAAAATGAAATAATATAATATAATTTACTATATAAATATACATGTATTTTTATGATTATATCCGGTATAAATAATAATTATACCCGTAAATTAACCTTAAATTACTTAAATGAATATATTACGTGTTGAATTCATAAAAATAACTAAGAAATATATCTTAAAAATAAAATATATGTTAGAATCATAATTATACGAGTATAGTTATGTATTACACGTGATATATACATGGGATATATATATACTCATATATTAATAAAAATCATCAAATACTAACATATACAAATATTTAATATACTATTTAATTAAAATATCCACAAAAGCTTATCAATATGGCCGAATTATGCTTGGGAATTGGCTGGAGAAAAATGTGGCATCTCCAATGCAATTGTTCAAGTTGAATCAAAAGCTAAACATTTAGAATGATGACACCATCTATTAGAAAATCAAGGAGATAAGCATGCATTTATGGAGGAAAATTTTTTTGACACCCCTAGCTAGTATAAAAGCAAATCCAAGTCATAACTTAAATACTTTAGGACATAAAACATCTAAAGAAAATCAGAGGAAAAATTTAGGAAAATTAGAACATTTTAGAAAAATTATTCAAAAATAGGGGAACCCATCGTGCCCTACCTGTACTTAACCCAAACGACCACCTAACAACCAACCCTATTGGCCACCACTAGTCCACGTAACGCTTGGCTAGTCCAATACACCCCTACTGCCTCAAAGTCACCGGAGCACTGAAGAACAGCCAAGTCAATTTTCTATCCTATTGTTCGATTATTTTTAAAAAATAGAAAATCCACCTATAAAATTATGGAAAAATTTGTAGTTAAGTTATTTTAAACATGCTTTCATGTGATATTTTTATTTTTTAAAATTTTGGAATATTTAATATGCTTACTTAAGAAAGTCATCATTCGTTTGAATCTTAACTTTCAAAATAAATATATCAAATGATGTTATTTTTAGCTCAAAATTTTTTGTAGGATGTGCATAATATATCGATAATTTCTATGTAGCATGAATTTTTATTTGAATATTTTTAATATTTATTGTATTTTTCAGCCTAAAAATAGCTTGAAAATAGGCTAAAATTGTGAAATAAATAGGAATTTATGAAATTAAATGATGTAATGAACCTATAATAATTTCTCATAAATTATAATAATGTTAAGATAGGTTGAAATCAATTTTGTGCAAAAAGAATCAAAATTGGGTAATTTAGTATAATTTAAGAGTAAAATCATAAATTCAAATATATAGGCGATAAATCGAAAATCTAAAACCAAGTAATAACTGAATTCCCTATATTTTTATTTTTTTAGGAGTATATGAAATTTTTGAAAAATTATTTGGTAACCTAAGCTAATTACTACGAATTTACGTAGTAAAATAGCTTAATTTACCAATCGGGACATATTTCTAACAATAATAGGCTAAATATGATAAATAATATAATAAAAACTACCTATAAATGTATTAGTTGGATTTGATGAAAAGATATATTTTTAATATATTTAATGACATTTTAACGATCGGAATATGCTATAAGAGTATTAGGGTTAGATAATACCTATATTAGGGGTTATATTAACAAATCAGGTAAAATATGATTTAATAACATAAAATACGTATAATACAATAATATTTATTTAGATTCGTATAACTGTATTAAAAACTCGAACTACCCGTTAAAAGTCGTCTTTAAAAATAAGACTTGTAATACGTGTCGTTAGGTCTGTATGAATTCAACGACACTATTTTTACTGAAATCAAACAATCTTAGATAATATAACCTATAACTCTATAATATTACTAAAATATACGTATTACGATAACCTTACCGAAATTGAAACGTAAGTTAACCAATTAAAAGTACGTTGATATATAATATGTAATGGTATAAATTATGTATATTATTAATAATTAATGACTTAACTCGATATATATATATATATATATATCTATAATAAAACTATATATTATTGTGATAATATATTTATATATATATATAACATTTTTAAATAAAACCTTAATGTTTTCCTAATTATTACGAAAACCGAATTTGGATTTTGTGTATATAGGATTCCCCAATGGTCAGACTGTTGACAACTTGAGTCTTCCGTAATGAGATTCTGAATAGGTAAGTTGGAATAGCAGTTTTACCGTTTATTGGGATACTATATTAAAGTATCTCGAGACTTGAGAATATTACTGTTTGTACTTATAATTATTTGTTTATACGCATGCGATGCGTATGTATGATATTCAGTTGTGATAGGAGTTGTAATCCTTGATGTACTATTCTACATGTTTGCATTGTTTCTGTATTTTAAGAACTTGTTTGGTTACCCCTGATTACAACTAATGATTATTCGACTATAATGAAATTGGACATGCATAACACCCGTTAAGGGAAACGATTAAGAGTGCCAAGCTAAATACCGACTTTCTTCGATGAGGATAGCTGAAATGGTTTTTTCCCCATCCTTAGTTGAACTAAGTGATAGGCAAAGAGGTTGCGGCAAAGGTGAAGGTCATGGTTCGAAGGCGATTAAGGGAGGAGGTGTTCTCTATTGTATAAGCTCGGGTTTAGTTTGGTTTGAGTTATAATAAAACTGCTTAATCTAAGTTGAAGCAAATATAATTTCTCTAACCTCACAATGGTTTGGATAACATTGTGCGATGTTTCATATGAGTGATTGCATTGCATTTAATTATAATTAATAACCTTGCTCGTGAGTATTTGGTACTCTTCTAACTTCGTTATGCTTATTGAGCTAATTATACTCACATCCCCATAGACTCTTTTGTAGGCACTGAGTGTAGACTAGGATGTTCAAATACCGTTACCCCTAGATTAGTGTACTGTTGATCAAGAAAGTGATGAACGGAGAATCAACTAAACCTGGGCTTTTGACCTTTCTTTTGAGGAAACCAATTGGGATTTCCTTAGGATGCCCACTAATTTCCTAACTTATTGTAAATAGTTTACAAAACCTGTTATTTTTTATAAACTCAGATTGTACATTATAACTCTGGATATGAGACGTTTATGTAACTATTGTTGTGTTATAAGACAACATGTTGTATAAAACAAGTATTTTGTAAAGCTCTACTATAGGTTTGATTATTCACAAGTATTAGAACAGATGCTTCAAGCTAGTTGAGTTGTATACACCTTATGTAGATTGTATTTACGGTAGTAGCTGTAAGGTCAACTTCTATCTTAGATTAGTTTATACGACGGGACTGTTATGACTCTTTTTGTTCATGGCGTGATAGTATATAAGGTTAAGTATCGGTCGAATGGTAGTGTTGAGCGCTATAAAGCAAGACTAGTCATTAAAGGCTATACTCAAGTTGAAGGTGAGGACTTCCATGATACATTTTCTTTAGTTGCTAAGTTCAATACAATTCGCATTTTGCTTACCATAACTTTAGCTTCCTCTTGGCCTCTTCATCAAATTGATATCAATAACGCTTTTCTTCGTGGGTTTATTGATGAAGAGATATACAAGTTGCCTCCAAAAGGATACATTAAGGCAGCTAACGGTTAAGTGTATCGGTTAAAGTGGTCATTATATAGTTTGAAACAGGCTTCTAGGCGATGGAACTTAGAAATTTCTAAGTTTTTAACTTCTCATGGTTTTAACCAGTTGAAGCACGATCATTCCTTGTTTGTTAAACAAGACCATAGTGGGTTAGTTGTAGTCTTGTTATACGTGGATGACATGCTTATTACTAGCTTTAGTGAGGTTTCCATTCATGCTATTAAACGACAACTTCATGATGCGTTAGACTTGCAAGATATTTTTTGGGTTTGGAGTTGTGTAGGGTGCATTCCGATTGTTGTCTTAATCAACACGAGTTTATTATGAATATCATTGTCTCACAAAGCTATTGATTGCTAAGTCTGTCGTTGTTCCACTTCCAAGTGATCTATAGTTAAAAGATGATGCTACTGAGTTTCTAGAGGATCCTACAGTTTTTCGTAGGCTGGTTGGGCTGTCTTATATCACCATTACTAAACCAAACATTAGCTTTGCTGTTCACTATCTTAGTCGCTTCTTGTCTCAATCATGGACAAATCATCTTACAGTTGCTTTACATATCGTAAAGTACTTAAAGGGACAGTTTCATTAGGATTGTTTTATCTTACGGCTAATGATCTTGTTCTTCATGGTTAGTCTAATTCTGATTAGGTTGCTAATAAGTTAGATAGGAAGTCCATTATAGGCTATGCTGTTATGCTTGGTCCTGCTTTAGTTGGATGGAGAACAAAAAAACAACCAATAGTGGTAACATCCAGTACAGAAGCCGAGTATAGGAGCCTTGCTACAGCTATGAAAGAGATCTTATGG